>CM029014.1:38042184-38104684 GCA_016801055.1 Panax notoginseng | reverse complement strand
ATACATTTTGGTACTTCCAGGATGGATTGCAAACGGTGTGTTGTGCGCCTCCATCATGATTTCATACTTTAAATCAGGGTTGTTAGGAACACAAAGTCTGGAGTTGACTCGAAGTATTCCTTCTTCATCGATTCTTGCTTCCGGCATAGAACCTTCTTGCACTTTCTTCCTCATACGCATCAGCTCCAGGTCTGTAGCTTGAGCAGCTTTAACTTTATCGATTAAAGTTGGTTCTACTCGTATATTCGCCATCATCACATGGGTCCCTGGAGTCTTTAACTCTATCTCCATCCTTTGCAAGTCACACAAAATGGGCCTTTGTGTTGACAATATTGCACTCGTACTTGCATATGATCTTCTACTCAATGCGTCAGCTACCACGTTCGCTTTTCCAGGATGGTATTGAATGGTATGATCATAATCTTTCAACAGTTCAAGCCAACGTCGTTGTCGCATGTTGAGTTCCTTTTGAGTGAAGAAATATTTGAGGCTTTTATGATCCGTAAAGATCTCCACCTTCTCCCCATACAAGTAATGCCTCCAAATTTTAAGTGCAAAGACAACAGCTGCCAACTCTAGATCATGAGTAGGATAATTCCTCTCATATTCCTTGAGTTGTCTTGATGCATAGGCTATGACTTTTCCATGTTGCATGAGAACGCATCCCAACCCTTTGCTCGAAGCATCACTGTAGATGACAAATCCCTCCGAGCCAGATGGTATTGTTAGAACAGGTGCTGAAATGAGTCTCCTCTTGAGTTCTTGAAAACTCTGCTCACATTCTTCGCTCCAACCGAACTTTGTATCTTTTCGAGTCAGCTGAGTTAATGGAGTAGCGATTCGAGAAAATCCTTCCACGAATCTCCGATAATAACCAGCTAAACCAAGAAAGCTACGTACTTCGGTCACTGATTTAGGTTGCTCCCAGCTTTGAATAGCTTCAATCTTTGCCGGGTCAACCGATATTCCACGACTTGATACTACGTGCCCAAGGAATGCTACCTCCTCCAGCCAGAACTCGCATTTCTTCAACTTGACATAAAGCTTGTATTCACGAAGCTTTTGGAGTACTAGCCTCAAGTGTTGCTCATGATCTTCACGGCTTTTGGAATAAATAAGGATGTTATCAATAAAGACGACCACAAAGTGATCTAAATATTCCTTAAATACCCGGTTCATCATATCCATGAAGGCAGCAGGAGCATCAGTCAATCCAAAGGACATGACTAGGATTTCATAATGCCCGTACCGAGTTCTAAAAGTCATCTTTGGAATATCCTCAGTTCTAACCTTCAGCTGATGATATCCAAAACGAAGATCGATCTTTGAAAAGAATTGTGCTCCTTGCAACTGGTCAAACAGGTCATCAATACGTGGCAATGGGTACCTATTTTTGATGGTGACATGATTCAACTCCCGATAATCAATACAAAGTCGCATACTTCCATCTTTCTTCTTCACGAATAGCACAGGAGCACCCCAAGGAGAAGTACTAGGACGAATAAAGCCAATATCTAACAATTCCTGCAGTTGGATCTTTAACTCCTGAAGTTCAATAGGAGCCATTCGATATGGGGCTTTGGAAATGGGTTTTGTACCGGGTTCAAGGTCGATACAAAATTCAATTTCACGCTCTGGGGGTAGGCCAGGAAGTTCTTCAGGGAATACGTCAGGGAATTTATTAACAATAGAAATATCATTCAAAACTGACGTATTTTTGTTTAGATCTGTGACATGAGCTAAGAAAGCTTGACATCCGTTTTTCAATAAACGAATAGCATTATGACTTGAGATGACAGCGATTGATTTTAATGGTTTGGTTGCTTGAATTCGCACAATAGGTTGATTAGGAATATGAAAGCTAACAATCTTACGAAAACAATCAATTTTTGCATGATGAGTAGTTAACCAATCAATCCCTAGAATCACGTCAAATGCAAGTATTTTTATTAAAATTAGATCGACAGGTAATGTGTGGGTACAAACTTGCACCAAACAAGACTTATAAACAGTGGATGTAATGAATGTTTCTCCCAATGGAGTTTCAACAGATAAATCAAAGTCTAATTTCTCCGAAGTCAAATTTAATCGATGAGCGCAAGTAGGAGAAATAAAAGAATGGGTAGAACCGGTATCAAATAAAGTATAAACTTCGTTAGAGTTTATGATAAGCTTACCCGTGATGACCTCATTCGGGTTCCTTGCTTTCTGGGAGGTCACAACAAACGCTCTCCCTTGCAGTACCGGTTTTGACTTTTCTGGGACGGCCTTTGGTATCTCCATCTTGGCTGAACTTGTTTTTGGTAAACGACAAAATCGAGCTAAATGACCTTCTCTTCCACAATTATAACATGCTTTAGACGGCATCGCGCAGTTTGGACTGATGTGCCCCTCCCCTCCGCATTTGAAACATATGATAGGTGGTCGTTCTCCTTCCTTAACAACGGGTGCTGGTGCTGACGTCTTTCCATCATTGTTAAATCTCCTCTTCTTGAAATGACCATTCTTATTATTTTGGCCCTGATTACCACCGAAGTGGTTACCATTTCTGGCCTGTTGATTCCCTCCACGCTTGTTGTCACCGCTTCGATGACTGCTCCCACTGGTATTATCATTTTGCCGACTGCTCTCTTTTGGTTGCGTTGACTCGTTATCGCGCTCCACTAACTGAGCCCTATTCAGAACATCTGAATACAAATACAGTTTATGAGAAATAAGATGTTGACATATCTCAGGTTTCAAACCTCGTAAAAACATTCGCGTCATTCGCTCTTCATTATCCACCAAGTGGGATGCAAACCGGGACAACTCAGCAAATTTAGCCTCATACTGCAACACGGTCATATTATTCTGCTCCAATTTGATGAACTCCACCTCTTTCATGTGACGAACACTTTCGGGAAAGTATTTGTCATTGAACAGCTCTTGGAACTTCTCCTAAGACATCTTCAGTGCGGCAGGTTGAGTATGCTTAAACGATTCCCACCAGTAATCTGCCTCTCCTCGCAACATAAAGGCGGCAAAGGGAACCTTTTGCTTCTCGGAGCATCCCAAGACATCAAATATCTTGGTAATCTGCTTTATCTATGTTTTCGCTATAAGTGATTTTGGCTCTCCCTTAAACTCTGGTGGTCCCAGCTCCTTGAACTGTTTAGCGGTGACCGTCCGAGAGTTTTCAGTGTTTTCACCTATATTTTGGACAGAAGCCGCTCTTGCCTGCTGTTGCATGAACTGCATAAAGTTTCTGAACATTCCATCATTCATCATCTGGTCAGTGTTGTTGTTTGCATGATGATTGTCACCTTCCTGATGTACATTATCCTGATTATTGATATGTGGTGAATCAACAGTCGCCTGTGCTCCATTGCTATTCTCAACATTCTCAGATGCCATTTTCAGATACTACCACAAAATAAAAGTTAATTGATATGTCATATATTATCCTTATATTATGACCGACCAATTAAATACCATGCAAATAAACTTAGGTAGATCATACTAGCGAAGGAATTCCCCGTCTCTCCCCTCCTAGTTCTATTCTCACATCTTAGCCAGGGATTATATCCCTAAGCTCTGATACCAACTGTGACACCCCTAAAATTAGGTATACATCACCCATCTTGGGTCGTCAGATACATAGTATAGAATACAAATACAACTTACTAATACAACAGTCGTGTACAATACGACAAAACATAAACTGTGAGTTTGAATATAAATATTATCTTCTAGAGAGTATTCATACTCAAAAGGAGTCCTCATTACATTTATTAACACACCATTACATAGAATAGTGAGGACTACTAACTAATACTATCATTCGGACCATCACTCCGTTCCCCGACTTGCCCCAGCTACGTTCTCATTTCCTGAAGAGAACAGTGAAAGAAAGGGTGAGCTCAACTAGCCCAGTAAAAAATATTATGACTAAGATAATGCAGAATAAATTATCATTAGCCTTCAACAATGTTAAACTGATAAAATATAATAGATATCAAGTTTAACTGCAGCGGAACAAGCAATCCATTAAAAGAGTCAAGTAGAAAATAAATTCTACTATCTTTTATGATTTAAAAGGTTTTTCAATACTGTGATCGCTAGGACTCAGCTTAATAAAATAATCCAGATCATCGAATCACCCCTGCACTACGGCCAAGGATATTCATGTATTCATTAATGGTCATGATCATGCCAACAACTGTCCATCAACGCACTACGGGCCAATGAGGACTTTTACTACATTATTTGTAACATTACGGTCATGATTATACCGAATAATCCCTGGTCATAATCATACCAAGTCCATCTATGCACTACAGGCCACATATGACTTTTAACATTTTATAAACATGAGGATGATGACAATGATTTAAGAATTCAATAAAACAAGTTCAAGAATTAATTTATCCAAGAATTAACAACGTCCAAATTGTCAACATGATACTGCTTTGTGGAGTAAAATTCAAAAATGCTTATAAGAATATTTTCATGAAAAGTTACTGGATGAAACGCAATTATCAAGGATATTCTACAAATTTCATGGAGTATAGAAGTCAAAACTTAACCAACTGAGTATAATAAAGAATGGAATAACAAAAGAAATCATCATGCATGCGATAAACCGTACAGACAGATTATTCCCACAGAATAATAAATAATGGAACCAGGTCCGACGTAAAACGTACAGACAGGATATTCTAACAGAATAATAATAAAGACGGAACCAGGTCCGGTGTAAAACACACGGACAGAATGTTCCAACAGAATAATAATAAAGACGGAACCAGGTCCGGTGTAAAGCACACAGACAGGATGTTCCAATAGAATAATAATAAAAACGGAACCAGGTCCGGTGTAAAACACATGGACAAGATGTTCCAACAGAATAATAAAAGAATGTCACCAAGTATAGGGTAGACCGCGTATACAGGTTATTCCAACAGAATAATAAGAAATGGAATAACAAAAGTTCTCTTCATAAATAAGAAAGAATAACACCCCTTACCGTTTTAAAGAAGAGCTGAAATAAGGAAGTAGTTAAGTAGCAGAATACTCTTCTTCTCTCTCTCTCTCTATAGTTTCTCTCTCTAGAGTTCAGTGAATTCGTAAGAAATAATGAAGGAATGAGCTGCTATTTATAGAAAAATAGAATGCATAGTAACTAATCCATGAACGGTCCAAATTAATTACTTTAATCTGACGGTCCATATTTAAAGAAAAATCTTTTAAATAAAATATAATATATTCTATTTATAGAATAACTTTAATAAAGTATTCTGTTTTTTATAAAAAGATGTTTCTGTTTTATTACGTTAATAATACGAATAAAACAAAACGTCATTATCGCTAAATAATTCATATTATTAACTGACAATAATTGAATCAAACTGAGTGACTTCTCACATAAGCATTAATAATCAATACCGTGTGCTACTATGCAACCACACGTATTACTGTACTTTTACTACTGAGTAGTTCAACAGTATCAATGGTAAAACTTTCGCCGTTATTTTTAATAAAATATTTTTGTCGTTTTCTCAATCCGACAATAATTCCGTTGTGGGGGTCCACCAATGATTGTGCCGTTGTACGAATATTTCCTGTTAAAACGAATATTCCCCGACCAATCGAATATTATATAACAACTTGCGTACTTTATAAAATTTATAAATATTACCCACAACTATAACATTATATCAAATTAACTCCATAATATTTAAAAATAATATTTATAGAAAATTCATCTTTATTTATAAAAGTTGGGGTCTTACATATATATATATATATATATATATATATATATATATATATATATATATATACACGGTAAGGATCAAGAGCATTCTTCCTTAAATAGCATTGTTTTATTAAAACGACGTCGTTTTGGAGGGACGCGGTGACATTTTTATAAATACAATGCCACCGCGTATTTACAAAAATGCTACCACGTCCCTCCAAAACGACGTAATTTTAATAAAAGAATGCTATTTAATCAGGAATGCTATTTAAAGAGAATGCTCTTGATACTTACCGTATATATATATATATATATATATATATATATATATATATATATATATATATATATATATATATATGGAGAATAATTTATATTATGTATTTGGTATGGATACTTAATAGTGCAGCCGAAAATCAACACCCGCTACTATTAGTAACGAACGGTAAAAAATAATACTTAGCGTCCACTGCTATTAATAGTAGACGTTTATCAGAATGACTGGTTTTACCAATATATGTTTATGGTTTATTAACTAGGATTTAGGGTATATTAGAGTTTACAATTATGTATCCGCAACTTGTATTTTTTCAACTTTAATAAACTCTATATAAATCCTAATTAATAAACCTTAAACCCTTGTTTATAAACTCTAGTTAATAAAACATAAAACTTAGTTAATAAATCATAAACCCTTATTAATAAGTCAAACTCTTATTTTGATTAATATTTGCTATTAATAGTAGTGAATAATAAATAATATTTTTTTCGTATGCTATTATTAGTAAGGAATATTGAATTTTAATTTTTAATTTTGATCGTTGTTTTTTATTTTTAATAATATAAATAATGTATTTGCTATAAAAATTCATAGCAAATATTGTATTATTACCCTGTATGCATATAGGTCGAGGCGTATGACTTGGGATTTGTTGACCATCGAGAGAGAGAAAGAGAGAGAGAGAGAGAGAGGTGGGGGGGTGCAGGATGGTGTTGAATAAAGTAGCAGAATATTCAGTGGGGTACTTTCATACAAACACCAAGGCAGGCGGGAAGGGTTTTTTGGGGTTGGTGGGGAATAAGCATGCACCAACAAATACTAGTACATGAGTTCAGTGGCATTGCAGCATGAATAAACCCTACGGACCCCACATATATATATATATATATATATATATATGTGGGGAATAAGCATGCACTTACAAATAGTATGAGTTCAGTGGCATGGCAGCATGAATAAACCCTACGGACTATATATATATGATGATCATCTGAGTACTGACATTAGGAATCCCACACTTGTTCCCTCCAACACTCTACACGATAAAAACTTTCTTCCATTTTTTAATATCCCTTAACTTTCTTGTTCTTCCTTTACCATTTTCTGCTTCTATGGAAAATATAAAATAAATCATTTCCATTTTGAAATTGCAGCCTAGTTAGCTAGCCAGAAATCATGTACATGCAATTATATATATATATATATATATAGAGAGAGAGAGAGAGAGCAAGGATCTTAAGTTCACCCTTATTGAGCTCACCCTGCCTTTTTTTTTATAAAAAAAAAATAACTAATAAAAAATGTATAATAATTTTTGAAATTGAAAGTTTTTAAAAAAAAGTGTTTTGGGTACATATAACAAAACAGTGTTGTACATTTTTTTATTAGTTATATTTTTTTTTATAAAAAAAAAAGCAGGGTGAGCTCGGGGAGAGCTCAAGAAATGGATTATATATATATATATATATATATATATATATATATATATATATATATATATATATATCACTCTCGTAATAACTGGGTCTAGGAATGTAAATGGAGCTGATTTAAGCGGGTTCTGTCACGTCCCCACCTTCCGCATCAAATATGGGGTTACTACTTAAAAATCCGGATTCATAATTTGAAATTTTATTGTAAGAGCATTTGCACTATAGTATTAAAAATTAATGGACATTTTCAATTAATATATATGATAAATCGTATGTTTTATCTCGTCTTAAATTCCTGCTAAAAAATGTAAGGCAAACGCTAGCTTAATCATCTTTGTTAGATGGAAACAATAAAACATCATATATTATAATACATTATTTATAATCTTATTGAGACGCAAGTAATGTAATTAGATAATACTACAATACAATATGTCGAATTCCACGTGGATGTGGGCTTATTATATATTAATATTGTTTCTTCATTCTTCTCCGCTAGTTTAATATTATATTATATATAATTAATTATAGTTTTAATAGATGTTTGGACTACTACTAATGGACAAATGGTGGTTTAAGAAGTACATTAATGGTGGTATATTGATTCTCAGTGCTGCTGCATGCTTTTACTCAAGGGATGTCTTTTCTTGGTATTACTTTCCCCAATGTCTTATAGTATGATCTGATATATATACATGGGATTCCCCCCACAGTAACCGGTTGTTGGAAGCAACTTATTTTTGGCCAGTCGTTACAACTTGTACCGGCCCTTAACAACTTTTTTTTTATAAGCCGGTACAGGTTGTAGCGGCTGGCCAAAAATAAGTTGCTCCTAACAACCGGTTGCTGTGGATGGAATCTATATATATATATATATATATATATATATATATATATATATATATATATATATATATATATGATACTTTTAACTTTTGTGTTGGTATTTTGTACAGAAGAAGTATGCAAATTGACTCTTTCTAGCTCCATCTGAGCCTTTGGATGCCCCAATACAATCACGGATTTTGAATTACTAAAAAACACTTTCAATAATATATAGTAGTGCATGCATTGGCTCTTACTGGAGTTTAGCCAGAGAAAGCAAAATTAAAATTAGAGTAGTGCTAAGCGGATAGGAAATTGGGATCGGAAAATTGGATCGGCCTAATTTATTTATTTTTTTTATTATTTTTTTTATTGTGACTCTCAAAAAATGTATAGTATTTATTTCAACAGAAATTTTTATAAAATATAGTGTTTTAGGTGTAATTTGGATAAATATACAAATACAGGATTATACAGACTGTATAACCCTGTATTTGTATGTGTATCCAAATTACACCTAAAACACTATATTTTATAAAAATTTCTGTTGGAATAAATACTATACATTTTTTGAGAGTCACAATAAAAAAAAAAAAAATTGGACCGGTCCAATTTTCTTGTCCGGCAAGACTTATTGTGACACCCCCAAAATTAGGTATACATCACCCATCTTGGGTCGTCAGATACATAGTACAGAATACAAATACAACTTACTAATGCAACTGTCGTGTACAATACGACAAAATATAAACTGTGAGTTTGAATACAAATATTATCTTTTAGAGAGTATTCATACTCAAAAGGAGTCCTCATTACATTTATTAACACACCATTACATAGAATAGTGAGGACTACTAACTAATACTATCCTCCTGACCATCACTCCGTTTTCTGACTCATCTCAGCTACGTTCTCATTTCCTGAAGAGAATAGTGAAAGAAAGGGTGAACTCAACTAGCCTAGTAAGAAATATTATGACTAAGATAATGCAGAATAAATTATCATTAGCCTTCAACAATGTTAAACTGATAAAATATAACAGACATCGAGTTTAACTGCAGCGGAACAAGCAATCCATTAAAAGAGTCAAATAGAAAATAAACTCTACTATCTTTTATGATTTAAAAGGTTTTTCAACACTGTGATCGCTGGGACTCAGTTTAATAAAATAATCCACATCATCGAATCACCCCTGCACTACGGCCAAGGATATTCGTATATTCATTAATGGTCATGATCATGCCAACAACTGTCCATCAACGCACTACGGGCCAATGAGGACTTTTACCACATCATTTGTAATATTACGGTCATGATTATACCGAATAATCCCTGGTCATAATCATACCAAGTCCATCTATGCACTACAGGTCATAGATGACTTTTAACATTTTATAAACATGAGGATGACGACAATGATATAAGAATTCAATAAAACAAGTTCAAGAATTAATTTATCCAAGAATTAACAACGTCCAAATTGTCAACATGATACTGCTTTGTGGAGTAAAATTCAAGAATGCTTAGAAGAATATTTTCATGAAAAGATACTGGATGAAACACAATTATCAAGGATATTCCACAAATTTCATGGAGTATAGAAGTCAAAACTTAACCAACTGAGTATAATAAAAAATGGAATAACAAAAAAAATCACCATGCATGCGATAGACCGCACAGATAGGTTATTCCAACAGAATAATAAATAATAGAACCAGGTCCGGCGTAAACGCACAGACAGGATATTCCGACAGAATAATAAATAATGGAACCAAGTCCGGCGTAAACGCACAGACATGATATTCCGACAGAATAATAAATAATGGAACCAGGTCCGGTGTAAAACACACAGACAGGATATTCCAACAGAATAATAACAAGACGAAACCAGGTCCGGTGTAAAACACACAGACAGGATGTTCCAACAGAATAATAATAAAAACGGAACCAGGTCCGGTGTAAAACACACAGACAGGATGTTCCAACAGAATAATAGAAGAATGTCACCAAGTATAGGGTAGACCGCGTATACAGGTTATTCCAGCAGAATAATAAGAAATGGAATAACAACAGTTCTCTTTATGAATAAGAAAGAATAACACCCTTTACCATTTTAAAGAAGAGCTGAAATAATGAAATAGTAGCAGAATACTCTTCTTCCCTCTCTCTATAATTTCTCTCTCTAGAGTTCAGTGAATTCGTAAGAAATAATGAAGGAATGAGCTGCTATGGTACAGAAATAGGTCCATTCCATCCAACCTATTCTGAGTCGCCAAATACATGGTACAGAAAACAACTACAACTTTATTACAACAATTGTCGTGCAAAATACAACACCACATATGCTGTGAGTTTGAATACAAATATATACCAAATGTGACTCATGTTCCAACCGTGGACATCACCTCACAATAACACCTTACATAAAGGTATAGTCAAAAACTGTTTTAGAAATTAGAATCTTTGGGAAGTGCTCAAGGAAACCTTCGTACATGGGAGGCCACGCGTCTAGGTTATGATAGATATTATATGGCCACAGAATTATCCTTGGTTGACCCAATAGACCCCAAAGAAAAACGAGAAGATTACTATCATATTCTTCCCAATGGTGAGTCTTCTCTTGACTTATCATTATCTCCACTGTCTCTAATTGAGAATTATACTTCAAACAAACACCAAGATTATATAGGTAGTGCGCATAGATATACTCAGCAAGTGGATGAGCACAACCCTGTCCTATGATGACACGAGGTTGTATGTCATTAGACATCTTGTATGATAGTGACAAAACACCCTTCCAACGTTGGGTTCGCCTCACCCTATTTTCTTCACCAAATATAACTACTAAATGATGACCACAGTTCTATTCCCTTGTTACCCCCGCTCGACCCAGCTACACTCTTATTACCTGAAAGGAATTGTGAAGCAAAAGGGTGAGCACAACTAGCTCAGTAAAGAATATCATGACTAAAGATAATTAAATTATCAATAGCCTTCATCAATAATAAATCAGAGATTTAGAACATATGGTAAATGATAAAAATTTCAACCATAGTTGCAGCGGAACGAGCAATCCATTAGAAGAGTCAAATAGACTATAAAGTCTATTATCTTCTCCATGTTAAAAATCCATCAACAATGTTTTATCCATGTAACCTCACTCAACAGTTCCTTTCCACAATCATATGAATAACTCATAATCATAATTGTGACTATAAATTTTTCTTCGCACCCAGGACGAAGAATATTTTCATCACCTGTCTTTACCTGAAACATCAAAGATCATGGTTATACCAAATCACAGTTCCTGTTTATAATCATACTAACAAATCCATCTTTGCACTACGGGCCAAAGATATTCATCAACAAACTATCTTTGCACTACGGGCCAAAGATATTCAACAACAGTTCATCTTTGCACTACAGGCCAAAGATATTCATCAACAAACCATCTTTGCACTACGGGCCAAAGATATTCAACAACAGTTCATCTTTGCACTACAGGCCAAAGATATTCATCAACAGGCCATCTTTGCACTACATGCCAAAGATATGCATCAACAATTCATATTTGCACTACAAGCCAAACATATTCATATCTCAAAGAAATATATAATCATTTCAGAATTTATATAAACAATAATTATAACCATGTTGATCAATTCACCTTTGCACTTAAGCTTAAGATATTCAATTATAAATTCAATGGTCATGATCATACCAGTCACAATTCAACTTTGCACTACAGGCCAAAGAGAACCCTAGTCATGATCATACAAATAATCTACCCATCTTTACACTCCAGTGAAAGAGAATTTTAACATCAGGGTTATAAAAATGTTATATATGATGATAAAAATAATATGATCAACATCTAGTTTTAATCTCAAGAGTAATATTCGTAAATCAACTATAATTTGGTTAGAAAAAGAAACTAATTTTTATCGTGAATAGTAACTCGTGAATAGTAACTCATGAATAGTAACTCGT
This sequence comes from Panax notoginseng, assembly GCA_016801055.1. Taxonomy (NCBI): domain Eukaryota; kingdom Viridiplantae; phylum Streptophyta; class Magnoliopsida; order Apiales; family Araliaceae; genus Panax; species Panax notoginseng. The sequence continues at coordinate 38,092,419 of CM029014.1, read as the reverse complement.
GAATAGTAACTCATAAACAGTAAACCCGACACAAAAAGGTAGAAATTCCACAATAAAATTCATACCAGTATTTCGGTATAATGATATTGAAAGAATAATATTTCTTAAGCTTATAAACAATTTATTTAAATTGTTTACACTTTACTAAATAATGCATTTAATCATTCTAAAATGTCAAACTCATAATATTTCATCACCAATAACCAAAACCCTTATCAAAAAAAAATCTGCATATACCTCATATAGGATTCTCAAGCCATAAAATCCTATTTTCCAATTTTCTTACTTCACATAACATATTTAATTCATTTACTCATAAGTAGTCTATTTTTATGAAAAATACCAAATCAGTTCCAAAAATATTTCTTTTCTGGGATTTAGCAGAATATAGTCCCATATTGAACATATATTTTTCTCAGAATTTTTAAAACTCATTTACTATTTTTCATATGGCCAAAACCACCGAATATTTAGACATTTATCATAAATTGTACTTTTATCCAAAAATTATGAAATTTACAGAGTATACTTCTATCATATACATGTACTCCCAATAAAAATTTCATCAATTTTGGAGTTAACCACAAGGAATTATAAGCGGTTATTTTTAAAATAGTCTTTTCTCATAAAATTCATAACTCTCAATCTATACATCCAAAAATCACTATTTTTGGACACAATCAAGAAAACTCATCAAAATATCATTTCAAATTTTTCCAGAATTTTTGAAGATCAGAAAAATTACGAAACTGAAAATCATAACAACCCTTAAAATCCATTACTATCCCTTACCTCAAAAGAGCAGTACTTCTGGCTGGATATCGAATATGATGCTGAAGGAAACTTGCACTGAATAGCAACTCTCAAAGTATCTAAATACTCACAAAATATGCTTCATAATATAGAGAGAGAAAGAGAGAAAACTTATGTTTCTGGTGTGATTTTCAATTCTAACTTAGCCCTCTATTTATAGGAAAATTTTGGTAGGTTTGACCTGCAACCTGATGGCTTTACCTGCTACTATTCTCACCCACCACATTTGAAATATAATTCAGCACATTTCTTCACCAACCACAAGTGGGGCCCACCAATTCTAGAATTTTCCACCAAAATGATAAACTCCGAAAATTCAATAATTTCTGAACCAGTCATCTCATAAAATTCATAATAAATCATACGTTCATTTTTAACGGTTCAAAATTTGTGGACATATACTCAACTTATATATGTATAACATATCCAAAAATTACCACGATCCAACGGTCGGATTAAAAATTATAACCCCCGCAAAATATCTCAAAAACCCTGATTTTTAATACCTCCATTCCGATAAAAATACGGATAAAAATCTCAACATTAACTCCTTCATTTTTAACCACAAAAATATATCCCTCGTTTATATCCACATAAAATAAATATTTTCTTATCATATGAATCAATAATTAATTATTCACAAATAATATTACAGAATCACATTTATGACAACCAGGCCGTTCCCAGGAAAGAGGGGGCTTCCAATAAGGGTTTCTCCTTACTAGCGCGCAATTAGATGACCAAACCTCTCCTTAGACAGAACTTTCTAGACATTGCCAATAATGTTATCTAATAATATTATTCAAATAATATGAATTATTGATCTGATAAAGGAAAATACTGTGCAGCAACAATTATTGAAACAACAATAATATAAAATATCAACGTAGCAATTATTGAATCAATAAAATAAAATATTGAACAGTAATTACTGTAACAATTATTGAGTAGTGCCTTCTTACGTAAGAATCAATAATTTCAAAAATATTGTGCAATACCGTGTGCTACTGTGCAATAACGCGTATTACTGTATTTTAACCACCGGGTATTCTAACAGTGTTAACGGTAACAACTACGCCGTTAATTATAAAAACTCAATTTTTGTCGTTATCTTCATCCGACAGTTATTCGTTATGGGGCCCACAAATAGCTGCGCCGTCGTACGAATATTCCCCGACAGAAAGAATATTTCACGACCAAACGAATATTCCCCGACAACAATGATTATTTTATAACCACTTGTTTATTTTGAAAAAAAAATTCACATTTCACCCATAACTTTAACTTTTATCAATTTAACCATTTACTGAATTGTAATTATAAGAAAAATTGAATACTTTTATTTCATAAAATTTGGGATCTTACATATACATCACCCATCTTGGGTCGTCAGATACATAGTACAGAATACAAATACAACTTACTAATACAACTGTCGTGTACAATACGACAAAATATAAACTGTGAGTTTGAATACAAATATTATCTTCTAGAGAGTATTCATACTCAAAAGGAGTCCTCATTACATTTATTAACACACCATTACATAGAATAGTGAGGACTACTAACTAATACTATCATTCGGACCATCACTCCGTTCTCCGACTTTCCCCAGCTACGTTCTCATTTCCTGAAAAGAATAGTGAAAGAAAGTGTGAGCTCAACTAGCCCAGTAAGAAATATTATGACTAAGATAATGTAGAATAAATTATCATTAGCCTTCAACAATGTTAAACTGATAAAATATAATAGACATCAAGTTTAAGTGCAGCGGAATAAACAATCCATTAAAAGAGTCAAGTAGAAAATAAACTCTACTATCTTTTATTATTTAAAAGGTTTTTCAACACTGTGATCGCTGGGACTCAGTTTAATAAAATAATCCACATCATCGAATCACCCATGCACTACGGCCAAGGATATTCGTATATTCATTAATGGTCATGATCATGCCAACAACTGTCCATCAACGCACTACGGGCCAATGAGGACTTTTACCACATCATTTATAACATTACGGTCGTGATTATACCGAATAATCCCTGGTCATAATCATACCAAGTCCATCTATGCACTACAGGCCACAGATGACTTTTAACATTTTATAAACATGAGGATGACGACAATGATATAAGAATTCAATAAAACAAGTTCAAGAATTAATTTATCCAAGAATTAACAACGTCCAAATTGTCAACGTGATACTGCTTTGTGGAGTAAAATTCAAGAATGCTTAGAAGAATATTTTCATGAAAAGATACTAGATGAAACGCAATTATCAAGGATATTTCACAAATTTCATGGAGTATAGAAGTCAAAACTTAACCAACTGAGTATGATAAAGAATGGAATAACAAAAGAAATCACCATACATGCGATAGACCGCACAGACAGGTTATTCCAACAGAATAATAAATAATAGAACCAGGTCCGGCGTAAACGCACAGACAGGATATTCCGACAGAATAATAAATAATGGAACCAGGTCCGGCGTAAACGCACAGACAGGATATTCCGACAGAATAATAAATAATGGAACCAGGTCCGGTATAAAATACACAGACAGGATATTCCAACAGAATAATAACAAGACGAAACCAGGTCCGGTGTAAAACACACAGACAGGATGTTCCAACAGAATAATAATAAAAACGGAACCAGGTCCGGTGTAAAACACACAGACAGGATGTTCCAACAGAATAATAGAAGAATGTCACCAAGTATAGGGTAGACCGCGTATACAGGTTATTCCAACAGAATAATAAGAAATAGAATAACAACAGTTCTCTTCATGAATAAGAAAGAATAACACCCCTTACCGTTTTAAAGAAGAGCTGAAATAATGAAGTAGTAGCAGAATACTCTTCTTTCCTCTCTCTATAGTTTCTCTCTCTAGAGTTCAGTGAATTCGTAAGAAATAATGAAAGAATGAGCTGCTATTTATAGAAAAATGGAATGCATAGTAACTAATCCATGAACGGTCCAGATTGATTACTTTAATCTGACGGTCCATATTTAAAGAAAAATCTTTTAAATAAAATATAATATATTCTATTTATAAAAATAATAATAATACGCAACTCCCCCCATTACTGACTCAATTTTCTTTCACCTCCCTACCAGCACTCAATCATACATATATATGTATATATAATATATAATCAAGTACATGGCACCATTATATATATATATATATATATATATATATATATATATATATATATATATATAATAAATCTCTCCCGACCAATTTTATCAACACAAAGCTTTTGTTTGAAAGTTGGCCACTAAGTCCAAGACTTTGAAAAACAAAGCATCCTGCCAAAATTCATCAAAACCACCACCATTCACCCACATGCTAATATAAATATATATACTTTATAACTTTTGTCCGATAATTTTGAAAAGTGTGTAAATGAGTGCCCATAAAGTAAGTAAAATTTACGACACTTACTATAGCAATAATTGAACAAAATTGAGTGCCTTCTCACGTAAGCATCAATAATCAAAACCGTGTGCTACTATTCAACCATACGTATTACTGTACTTTTACTACCGAGTAGTTCAACAGTATCAATGGTAAAACTTCCGCCGTTATTTTTAATAAAATATTTTTGTCGTTTTCTCAATCCGACAATAATTCCGTTGTGGGGTCCACCAATGATTGTGCCGTTGTACGAATATTCCCTGTTAAAACGAATATTCCCCGACCAATCGAATATTATATAACAACTTGCGTACTTTGCAAAATTTATAAATATTACCCACAACTATAACATTATATCAAATTAACTCCATAATATTCAAAAAATGATATTTATAGAAAATTCATCTTTATTTATAAAAATTGGGGTCTTACACTAATTGTTAAAATTATACTAACGTGTAGACCAAAAGTACTCCTTCGGTTCCACAAAAGCAGTTTTTTTTTTACAGATTTGGTAGACACTAAAATTGTATTTTAATTACTTCTATGTTTACCCCCTGTAACTTATAAGCATGTTAATGAAAATATAATTTCAAACTTAATGACATTATGTCAATTTATATTAATTTTGTTTAATAGATGGATTATCATTTTCTGAGATAAATGCAAATAAAGTATGAATTTGCAAAAATCATGTTATTTGAGTAGATATATACGGGAAAAAATATGTGACTTGTCAAAGTTAAATTTGATTTTAGATCATGCTTAAAACTACGTAGTATGAGGTAATAAAATATTTAAATTTGTGTAACGTCATTATTAAAATGATAAAAAGACAAAGAAAAATAATATGCATGTCGACAAATATGTGACTAAATTATATTGCGACCAATGTTAAAGTCTGTGCGATAAGATAAAAAAAATTAGGTCTGGACCATTATTAGTTAAAAAAATTCCCATAAATGCACATATGTCTTAATTATAATTGGGTTAAAAACTTTCGCAATACATAATAGAACTCCATGACAAGTATGGGGCTGTTTGTTTAGGAGTTAAGACTGAATATATCTGAATGGCTAAATCGGTCAGTCATTAAGTGTGTTTGTTTTGAAAAAAAATCGTCTGAATGGCTGAATCGGTCAGATGATTGAGCTGAATGGCTAAGTCAGATTTTTTTGGCTGAATGGTTGAATGAGCAGTTGAATAAAGTAAAAAAAATTTAAACATTATTATATTAAGTAATATTAAATAAATTTACAATAACTTTGAATTTTTTTTAGAGGGGTAAAATAATAAAATTTTGTCATTTAGATGTTTCAGACATGTTAATTATCAAATAACTTTTTTCATTCAGATTCAAATTCAGCTCATTCAGATTCAAATTCAGATTCAAATTCAGATTCATTCAATTTTTATCAAACACTCCCTATGTCATATAATGAATGAGTGTATCTGTATATAATCAAGTCTGACTATGACAAGCCACAAATTTCCTTCTCCCATATATATAATCCATCAATATGGAATGTCAAAACCTAATCTTATCAATTTTAATTTATTATTTTGGAACGGAGGAAGTATTTTAAAATTGTTTCATAATTTTTAATAAATTTTATCAATTTTAAGTTTAAAAATATTTTTAAAAATTAAAATAATTTTATAATTTGAAAAAGATGGAGTATAATTTCTGACATGAGCTAGTTGTTGAGAAATGTTAATTGGTTGCATTTCTTTGTTCAATTTTCTAGTCACGCGAGATCAAGGGTTTGACCCAATGGTTAACAACGGACAAGTCTCGTTTCCAACAAAATTGTTTATATGTATATTTTGAAGGATTAGGAAAGAATGAAAAAGTTAAATGAGAAAAGAAAATAATTGAAAAGTTATAAGTTTTTATATGTTGTTTTTTATGAGAGAAATTGATAAATTTCTTTTATGAGTAATATTATGAACACAAATTATAGACAAAAAATTATGCACAAATAGTATAAAAAAGAGAAAATAAAAAAAAAGGACTTACTATTGAATGTTTTATGCATTTTCATTAATAAACAATACATGAGTTCTAATTTTAGTGCACAACTTTTTGTATACAGCTTGTGTACATAGTATTATTTTCTTTTATTTTTTTTTATGTTGCAAGGAAAAAAGGAAATGAGAAAATTGTCTATATTTGATTGGCATTAAGGTTTGTAAGAAAATAAAATATGTAATATTTGTTTTGTCTTCATTTAAGGGTAATTTTGGAAGCATGAAGTTTCATTTGTTTCCTTTGTTGAGTTACCGAGTGATAGTAAAGTTACATCGAAACATAAAAAATAATATTGAGTACATATATATTCTAATAAATCATATAATAAATCATATAAACTTAATAGGTTAAACTTTTGGATTAAAATATGATTCCTGATATCAACAACTAGTATAAGAGTATATGGACTTGAGTCATGAATATGCATGCATGATGAAAATTATTCATTCCTCTTAATAATTAAAAAAATCATCAAATCTATGGATATCTATCTTTGTTACATGTACTTTTGTTAGGCGTTATTTGATTGAATAACAATTTTGTCCTTTTAAGTTGTTACTTACTTTTAAAGTCATCTATAAAATTTATTTTTGTCAATTAGGTCCATAAAGTGATATTTTTTTATCGATTTTGTTCCTTTTACTCGATTTGACTGCAATCCGACTAAAAATTGACCCGATCCGACCCATTTTGACCCAACCCATTTTATCAAGGACAAATAGGTTTTTACCAGTATTCATATTATATATAGGACAATGATTCATAGCTGTTGACAGTAACACAAGACATACTGAAGCTCACACTTTTTCATTAAACAAGAGAGCTGTACATATAGGGTAAGATAAAACTAATTTACATCTAGATACAAGGAAATATCCTAGTCTTAAGGAAGACTTAACAAATTGCAGAATACAAGGAATGTTTGAATTTAAAATATAGATGATAATAACTGAAGTAATCTATTCTGATATGCCCCCTCAAGATAGGCCACGTGTAGAGAGGCCAATCTTGTCTCGTAATTTCTAAAATTGGGAACGAGGCAGAGTGTCAGGAATAAACATGTAAATGTTATTTCTATTTACATATGATTTGATTATGATATATATGAATGAATATGCAAGTATGCTTGCATCAAGAAAAGCTGTAAAGTCCTTTGATAGATAATAGGAATATATGTACAAGGACTTAGAATGAATTGATCAAATATGTTAGGTTGATCCTACATAAACAAAACAGATTTGTAAAGTCCTTTGAAAGAAATGATGTACAAACACTATAAATATAGAAAGATCAAGCTTGTTAGGTTGATCTTATAATGTAATAGATAGGCTTGTCTGATCGTCGAGCACTGCACCAGAAATCGTAGTCTGCTAGGAGAGTCAAGGAAAACTCGAGAGCTATATATCAAGGCAGAATCGTAGTCTGCATGATAGTAGATCTAGGAGTTCGTTGACTGCTAGGAGAGACGAGGAAGGATCGTAGTGTGTCGAGAAGAACTTCCTCGGAGCCGTAGTCTGCTGAGGAAGTCATGTTCAGAATCGTAGAGACAACCTGTCTACGAGCCGACCGAGCATCTGCCGAAGCCAAGTCAAGAATCGTAGACTACACTCGGAGTCGTAGAGTCTACTAATCATATCAGAAGCAGAGATCGTAGTCGAGCAAGATCAGATGAAGATAACGAGCATAAAGACAGAAATCGTACAGTGTCAAGATCTGATCTCGGAGTCATAGTGTCTGCACAACCCAAGCTGAATCGTAGAGTGCAGAACTAAGGCTTCAATAGATGTGCTCATAATGCCAAGGCAGAATCGTAGAGCAAACACGATTCTCAGCAAATGAGCACTCCCAGAATATCCAAAGTATGAAGCCTCTGGTCTAAGCTGCAGAGATACATCCCACCTGAAGGAAACTAGAGAGCACTCAACGAATGGCATGCAAGGCTAACAGAAGATCTAAGCACCAACCCAATCAACATTCCGATTGAGTTGTGAAACCATTCGAGATGAAGTCTTCCATAAGTTGATCAGAAGAAGACTTCAGTAACTGACTAAGGAAAGTCAGCAAGTGTAGTAGCTGTCAAGTAAACAGAAGACAACGATCTTGAAAGTAACCAGGATCGTAGTGTTTGCCAAACAAAGAAGAAACTGATGGAGTGTACACAAAGATACTGGTCAGCCTATGAAGAACAAGGCTAAAGTGATTAAGCATTGGGTCATCCCATTGATGATAAGTGAACGGGAGATCACAAGGAGAAAGCGAGCTGGGCATGCCACAAATCTGAAGTGTCTTGCTATTCAGAAGGGGCCAGAACAAGGAGTCAAGCCATCAGTATCTGAGAGCAGTCGAGGCAAACAGAAGTATTGAAGCATTGCACAAGAAAAGGAAGAGGTGTTCTACATTGAAGATTCAATAAACACTCATAAAGATCGTAGTGTTGTCTCTACCTGTCAATGAGCAACATTCAACAAGACACTACGATCAAGTTCAAGAAGATATGCATCAGAATCGTAGAGTTCGGTCATCTGAAGGTTGAAGCATTGGCAACGGTTCAATCTGAAGATTGATATTCGAACAGAGCTTATTGAGAGCAACGATGCAAAAGGACAACCTCTGATCGAGAAATTAGAAGGAGGAAATAAAGTTGACTGCCTGCCCGAGACATCAAAGTGACATCTCTGACGGGGTAGGTGAAACAGTAGACTGCAGTGTCAGAAAGTAATAAAGGGGATATCATGTCACATCTGCACTCTACACCAAATAACTCGAGATCTGCGAAGCAATAAAAAGAGCTTTCAACGGCTATATACCAACGGGAAGTTTGGGAAGAAGTATATATAAGCTAGAGCTTCAAAGATCAAGAGTTGCTGATGATTACTAAGTTGCAGAATCGTTGAGTTGTTGGAATGCTACTGTTGACTCTACGAGTTCTGTGACGCCCCCAAAATAGGTATACAACACCCATTCTGAGTCGTCAAAATACATGGTACAGAAATAACTACAACTTATTAATACAACATAAAAACTGTGAGTTTAAATATAAATATTGTCATCTAGACAATATCCACACTCAAATAAGTCCTCATTACCATTATTGATACATTATTTTATAAAAATAGTGAGGACTATTAAAACGACTTTCTAGAACCTTCATTCCATACCCCGACTAGTACTCGCTATATTCTCGCCTCCTGAGAAGAAAAATGGAACAAAAAGGAAAAGGGTGAGCTCAACTAGCCCAGTAAAGAATATTATGACTAAGATAACATAGAACAAATTATCGTTAGTCTTCAACAGGGAAAAATTTAATATAATACAATAGACAACAAGTTTTAAATCAATATTCGCAGCGGAAATAATAATTCATTAGAAGAGTTAAGTAGAGAATGAAATCTACTATCTTCTATATATGAATTTAAAAGTTCATCGTCGATATTTTATCCCTGTAACAGCAATCAATATATATCTAGAATCAAATATTCATCTTTGCACTGCAGGCCAAAGATATTCATCAGTTGGTCATGTTCATCTAAATACATGTTCATCTTTGCACTACGGGCCAAAGATATTCATTAGAAATCATTCATCTTTGCACTACAGGCCAAAGATATTCAGTAATATCATCATTTAGGACTGAGGATGATGAAAAATATTTTAAAGAAAACGAATCCAGTGAAACAAAATAACAAATATTAAGGATTCGTATTTCGGTTTATTCATGTCCAAAAATACCTCATAAGTAATCATAGTGTAGTAAAATTTAAGAATGATCAAAACATGGATACAATCAAAGCTAGTATCCATAATAGATATTTTGGACAAAAAATAAAAATTTAATATTTATGTGAATAGTGCCGTATTCGTGAATAGTGTTGTATACGTGAATAGTAATCCCGACACAAAAAGATCCAAATTTGATAAAAATTCAGATCAATATTTCGGCATAGTGATATTAGAAGAAATAATATCATTTATAATAAAAATAATATCCCTTTCCTCGAAAAGACAGTACTTCTGACTGGAATACTGGATATAGAGCTGAAGGGAACTTGTACCGTATAGCAACACTCAAATTCTTAAAATATTCACAAGAATATGCTCGATAATATAGAGAGAGAAAGATTTCAGTTTCTGGTGTGATTTTCAATTCTAACCTGAGCACCCTATTTATAAGAAAATACTTAGAACACCAAAGCAGAAAATTTAATATAATATAATATAAATTTTCCAAATCTTCCTACGCACACCAGCAGCTGAATTCAACCACTAACACATGTCCCATTAAATAAAAAAAACGTTTTTCTTACTTAAAATATTTTAAACTTTAAAAATTAATTATTTTGGAACTTTGGAACTTCAATAATTCATAATAAATAGCCTTTTGTCAGAAAAATTCAAAGCTTATGTCTTTTTCATAGGAAATTCCATTATCAAAAGAAAGTTTTTCCAAATTCCAAATAAAAATTGACCGAAATCCACAAACGGACGATTTTATAGGCTATAATCAAATTTCAGTCAAAATAATGGGCCCACAGACATGTTTAACATGTTTTAAACAACTTTTGCAACAAGAAATACTCTTCCTCCTCATATACTCATATATCCCATATTTATTGTAAAAATATCATCATTATTATATTATAATAATATAATAAAATATTATTTTATCAGAAAAGATAAAATATCGATTTTCAACAATTGTCACTTTAAAAATTTTCTCCATCTATATCCACATAAAATGAATATTTTTCTCATCATATAAATCAATAATTAATTATTCACAAATAATATTACAGAATCACAATACTGACAACCAGGCAGTTCCCAGGAAAGAGGGGGCTTTCCAATAAGGATTTCTCCTTACTGGCGTGCAATTAGGTGACCAAACCTCACCTTAGACAGAACTTTCTAGACATTACCAATAATGTTATCTAATAATATTAATCAGATAATATGAATTATTACTTCGATAATGGAAAAATACTATGTAGTGACAATTATTGAAACAACAGTAATATAAAATATCAACGCAACAATTATTGAATCAATAAAATACTGAACAGTAATTACTGTAACAATTATTGAGTAGTGCCTTCTCACGTAAGAATTAATAATTGGTGCAATACCGTGTGCTACTGTGCAACAACGCGTATTGTTGTGTTTTAACCACCGGGTATTCCAACAGTATTAACGGTAACAACTATGCCGTTATTTATAAACAACTTATACTTGTCATTTTCTTCATCCAATTACTTTCCGTTATGGGGCCCACAAAAGACTGCGCCGTCGTACGAATATTCCCCGACAGAAAGAATATTTCACGACCAAACGAATATTCCCCGACAACAATGAATAACCTCTTGCTTATTTAAAATATTTACTCATTTTACCCATAACTAACCTCATTAATCAATTCAACCCTTACTATTTCAAAATAATAAATATAGGAAATTAAATTTTATTTATTAATAATTTGGGGTCTTACAACATCCCCTCCCTTATGAAATTTCGTCCTCGAAATTGACGTACGTACCTGGTGTTTTGAAAAGATGAGGATACCTCGCTTTCATTTCCGTTTCCAACTCCCAGGTCATTTTCTCAATAGCATGATTTCTCCACAAAACTTTAACTTGTGGTATGACCTTTGTGCGTAGTGTAAGACCCCAACTTATTAATGAATAAAATCAAATTTTCTCTAAATATTATTGTGAATAATAAGGGGTTAATTTGATATAATACTTTGGTTATGGGTGAAATGTGCAAATTTTGCAAAATAAGCAAGTGGTTATAAAATATTTTTGGTCGGTCAATATTCGGTTGGTCGTGGAATATTCTTGCTGTCGGGAAATATTCGTACGACGACGCAGCCTTGTGTGGGCCCCATAACGGAAAGCGATTGGATGAAGAAAACGACAAGTATAAGTTGTTTATAAATAACGGCGTAGTTGTTACCGTTAATACTGTTAGAATACCCGGTGGTTAAAATACAGTAGCACACGGTATTGCACCAATTATTGATTCTTACGTAAGAAGGCACTACTCAATAATTGTTACAGTAGTTATTATTCAATATTTTATTTTATTGATTCAATAATTGCTGCGTTGATATTTTATATTATTGTTGTTTCAATAATTGTTGCTGCACAGTATTTTCATTTATCAGATCAATAATTCATATTATTTGAATAATATTATTAGATAACATTATTGGCAATGTCTAGAAAGTTCTGTCTAAGGAGAGGTTTGGTCATCTAATTGCGCGCCAGTAAGGAGAAATCCTTATTGGAAAGCCCCCTCTTTCCTGGGAACGGCCTGGTTGTCATAAATGTGATTCTGTAATATTATTTGTGAATAATTAATTATTGATTCATATGATAAGGAAATATTTATTTTATGTGGATATAAATGAGGGATATATTTTTGTGGTTAAAAATGAAGGAGTTAATGTTGAGGTTTTTGTCAGTATTTTTGTCGGAATGGAGGTATTAAAAATCAGGATTTTTGAGATAGTTTGCGGGGGTTATAATTTTTAATCCGACCGTTGGATCGTGGTAATTTTTGGATATGTTATACATATATAAGTTGAGTATATGTCCACAAATTTTGAACCGTTAAAAATGAACGTATGATTTATTACGAATTTTACAAGATGACTGGTTCAGAAATTGTTGAATTTTCGGAGTTTATCATTTTGGTGGAAAATTCTAGAATTGGTGGGCCCCACTTGTGGTTGGTGAAGAAATGTGCTGAATTATATTTCAAATGTGGTGGGTGGGAATAGTAGCAGGTAAAGCCATCAGGTTGCAGGTCAAACCTACCAAAATTTTCCTATAAATAGAGGGCTAAGTTAGAATTGAAAATCACACCAGAAACAAGTTTTCTCTCTTTCTCTCTCTAGATTATTGAGTGTATTTTGTGAGTATTTAGATACTTTGAGAGTTTCTATTCATCAGAGCAAGTTTCTTTCAGCCTTATACCGGTATTCCGACCAGAAGTACTGATATTTTGAGGTAAGGGATATTATTTTCTTCTTAAATGATATTATTTTCTTCAATATCATTATGCTGAAATATTGATATGAGTTTTTATCAAATTTGGAACTTTTTGTGTCGGGGGTTACTATTCACGTATACGGCACTATTCACGTATACGGCACTATTCACGAATACGGCACTATTCACCGAAAAATAAAATTTCCCCTTTTTGTCCAAGATGTCTATTATGGTTACTATCTTTGATTGTATCCATGTTTTGATCTTTATTTTTGAATTCTGCTTCACAATTGATTATTATGAAGTATTATTGATCTTGGATAAACTGTTATACGAATCCCTACTATTTGTCCTTCTGTCTCACTGGATTCGTTCTCTTTAAGATATTTTTCATCATCCTCAGTCCTAAATGATGATATTACTGAATATCTTTGGCCTGTAGTGCAAAGATGTATAATTACTTGATGAATATCTTTGGCCTGTAGTGCAAAGATGAACAGGTGTTGAGATGAACATGACCGACTGATGATACAAATGAATATCTTTGGCCTGTAGTGCAAAGATGAATATTTGGTTAAAGATGATTATTAATTGATGTTACAGGGATAAAATATTGATGATGGACTTTTAAATCTTAGAAGATAGTAGAATTCTTTCTCTACTTGACTCTTCTAATGGTTTGCTGTTTCCGCTGCAGTTGTTGATCTAAAACTTGTTGTCGATTATATTTTATCAGATTTTTCCCTGTTGAAGACTAACGATAATTTGTTGTATATTATCTTAGTCATAATATTCTTTACTGGGCTAGTTGAGCTCACCCTTTTCCTTTTTGTTCCATTTTTCTTCTCAGGAGGTGAGAACATAGCAGGATCTAGTCGGGGTATGGAGTGATGGTTCTAGAAAGATGTATTAGCAGTCCTCACTATTTCTGTAAAATAGTGTTTGAATAATTGTAATGAGGATTTATTTGAGTGTGGATATTGTCTAGAAGACAATATTTGTATTTAAACTCACAGTATGTGTTGTCGTATTTTGCACGACAATTGTATTATTGAAGTTGTAGTTTGCTTTCTGTACCATGTATTTGGCGACTCAGAATGGGTGTTGTATACCTATTTTGGGGGCGTCACAGTTGGTATCAGAGCTTAGGGATATGATCCCTGGCTGAGATGTGAGACAAGAACTAGGAGGGGAGAGACGGGGAATTCCTTCGCTAGTATGACCTGACTAAGTTTATTTGGTGTTTATTTGGTCGGTCAGAGTATAGGGATAATATATGACATGACTATTAACCCTTGTTTTATGGCAGTATTTAAGAATGGCAGCTGAGAACGTTAATAATGGAGTAAATCAGACCGTGGAGACACCTTTGATCACTACCCAGGGGAACGTGCAACAGGAAGGCAATATTCCTCCTGTAAACAACGTTACCGAGCAAACGATGAATGATGGAATGTTTAGGAGCTTTTTGCAGTTCATGCAAAATCAGACGAGGGAGACTCGTGTGCAGAATACGGGTGGAAATGATAACAACGCGCGGTTTGTCACAGCTAAGCAGTTCAAAGAATTGGGACCACCAGAATTTAAGGGAAAGCCGGATCCGATCATGGCGGAAACGTGGGTCAAGCAAATTACCAAGATATTTGATGTCTTGGGATGCACGGAGGAACAGAAGGTTCCATTCGCCACATTTATGTTCCGCGGTGAGGCAGACTACTGGTGGGAGTCTGTGAAGCGTACCCAGCCTGACGCACTCAACATGTCCTGGGAAACATTTCAAAAACTGTTCAATGACAAGTACTTTCCTGAAAGTATTCGTCATATGAAGGAGGTTGAGTTTATTAGACTGGAACAAAACAACATGACGGTGTCCCAGTACGAGGCGAAGTTTGCAGAGTTATCCAGGTTTGCACCTCATTTGGTCGAAAATGAGGAACGAATGACAAGGATGTTTCTGAGAGGTCTAAAACCCGAGATTCGGCAATATCTTATCTCTCATAAATTTTCTTTATATTCAGATGTTGTAAACAGGGCTCAATTATTAGAGCGAGATAATGAGTATGTGCAACCGAGGGACCACAACCAGGGTCATACCGGTGGCGGCAGTCATCGAAGCAATGAAAACCAGCAGGGAGAAAAACATTCGGACAAAAGCGGTAACCACTCTGGTGGTAATCGTGGTCGTGATAATAGAAGGAGCGAGTCGGGAGGAGATTTCAAGAAGAGAAGGTACAACAATGATAACGTGAAGACGTCAGCACAAACATCAACTGTTTCTAGGGGAGGAGAACGACCACCGGTCGTATGTTACAAATGTGGGAAAGAGGGACATATCAGCCCAAACTGCCCACAACAATCCAAGGTATGTTATAACTGTGGAAAGGAAGGTCATATAGCTCGAGAGTGTTCTGTAGCAAAACCAAGTTCAGCGGGGATGGTGACTCCAAAAGTTATCCCGGATAAGTCGAAATCAGCGGTTCCTGGAAGGGCGTTTGTCGTGACTGGCCAAAACGCGAGAAACCCGAACGAGGTGATCACGGGTAAGCTAATCTTGAATTCTTGCGAAGTTTATACTTTACTAGATACCGGTTCTACCCATTCTTTTATCTCTCCTGCTTGTGCTCAACGTTTAAACTTGACTCCGGAGAAATTGGACTTTAACTTATCTGTTGAAACTCCGTTGGGTGAAACCTTCGTTACATCTACAGTTTATAAATCTTGCATGATCCAAGTTGGCACTATCACATTACCTGTTGATCTTATCTCTTTAAAGATACTTGCTTTTGATGTGATTTTAGGAATTGATTGGTTAACCACTCATCATGCTAAAATTGATTGTTTTCGTAAGGTTGTTAGTTTTCATATTCCTAACCAACCTGTCATACGAATTCAAACTACTAAACCACTAAAATCAGTCACTGTCATATCAAGCCACAAAGCTATTCGTTTATTGAAAAACGGATGTCAAGCTTTCTTAGCCCATGTTATGGATTTGAACAAAGACAAGTCAGATTTGAATAATATTTCTATTGTTAGAGAATTTCCCGATGTATTTCCTGAAGAACTTCCCGGTCTACCCCCGGAACGAGAAATTGAATTCTTTATTGACCTTGAACCCGGTACAAAGCCCATTTCTAAAACCCCATATCGAATGGCTCCTATTGAACTTCAGGAGTTAAAAGTCCAACTACAGGAGTTGTTGGACATCGGTTTTATTCGTCCTAGTACGTCTCCTTGGGGTGCTCCTGTTTTATTCGTAAAGAAGAAAGACGGGAGTATGCGACTTTGTATTGACTATCGAGAATTGAACCATGTCACCATCAAGAATAGGTATCCGCTACCTCGCATTGATGACCTGTTTGACCAGTTGCAAGGAGCACAATTCTTTTCAAAGATCGATCTTCGTTCTGGATATCATCAGCTGAAGATTAAAACTGAGGATATTCCAAAGACTGCCTTCAGAACTCGGTACGGGCATTATGAATTCTTAGTAATGTCTTTTGGATTGACTAATGCTCCTGCTGCCTTCATGGATATGATGAACCGTGTATTCAAAGAATATTTGGATCAGTTCGTTGTTGTCTTTATTGATGACATCCTCATCTATTCCAAAAGCCGTGAAGATCATGAGCGCCATTTGAAGCTGGTACTGCAAAGGCTTCGTGAAAACAAGCTATATGCCAAACTGAAGAAATGCGAGTTCTGGCTTGAGGAAGTAGCATTCCTTGGGCACGTGGTGTCAAAACATGGAGTATCTGTCGACCCGGCGAAGATTGAAGCCATACAAAGTTGGGAGCAACCGAAGTCGGTAACCGAAGTACGTAGCTTTCTGGGCTTAGCTGGTTATTATCGGAGATTTGTGGAAGGATTTTCTCGAATCGCTACTCCGTTAACTCAGCTGACTCGGAAAGATACAAAATTCGTATGGAGTGAGGAATGCGAGAAGAGTTTCCAAGAACTCAAGAGGAGACTCATTTCGGCACCTGTTCTGACAATACCATCTGGTTCGGATGGATTTGTTATCTACAGCGATGCTTCAGGCAAAGGGTTAGGATGTGTTCTCATGCAACATGGGAAAGTCATAGCCTATGCCTCACGACAACTCAAAGAATATGAGAGGAATTATCCTACTCATGATTTGGAGTTGGCAGCAGTCGTTTTTGCGTTGAAGATCTGGAGACACTACCTGTATGGGGAGAAAGTGGAGATCTATACAGATCATAAAAGCCTCAAATATTTCTTCACCCAAAAGGAACTCAACATGCGGCAGCGACGTTGGCTCGAGCTGTTGAAAGATTACGATCATACCATCCAATATCATCCTGGAAAAGCAAACGTAGTAGCTGACGCATTGAGTAGAAGATCATATGCGGGTACGAGTGCAATGTTTTTAACACAAAGGCCCATTTTGTATGACTTGCAAAGGATGGAGATAGAGATGAAGGCTCCAAGTACCCACATGATGATATCAAATATACGAGTAGAACCGACTTTAATCGATAAAGTTAAAGCTGCTCAAGCTACGGATATAGAGCTGATGCGTATGAAGAAGAAAGTGCAAGAAGGTGCTATTCCAGAAGCAAGAATCGATGAAGAAGGAATACTTCGAGTCAACTCCAGACTTTGTGTTCCTAACGATTTTGACTTGAAGCATAGAATAATGATGGAGGCACACAACACACCGTTTGCAATCCATCCTGGGAGTACCAAAATGTATCACGATCTTCGACATACATTTTGGTGGAGCAATATGAAAAGAGAGATCGCGGAGTTTATCTCGAGATGTTTAACTTGTCAACGTGTAAAGGCGGAGCATCAAGTACCAAAGGGTCCATTGCAACCACTTGAGATCCCAAATGGAAGTGGGAACACATTACTATGGATTTTGTTACGGGTCTTCCCAAGGTTTCTCAAGGCATAGATGCGATTTGGGTTATTGTTGATAGATTAACCAAGTCCGCTCATTTCTTGCCGATACGTGAGACTTATTCCCTTGAACGTCTTGCTAGTATGTACGTGAACGAGATTGTGAGATTGCATGGCATGCCAGTATCCATAGTTTCGGATCGTGACCCAAGATTCACTTCACGATTTTGGGTTAGCTTGCAGAAAGCTATGGGCACGGATTTACGATTCAGTTCAGCATACCATCCTCAAACGGACGGACAATCAGAGAGGACTATTCAAACTCTTGAAGATCTATTAAGACTTTGTGTCCTAGATCTCAAAGGGAGTTGGGATAAGTACCTACCATTGGTGGAATTCTCCTACAACAACAGTTATCAGGCGAGCATAGGTGTGGCTCCATTTGAGGCGTTGTATGGAAGAAAATGTCGTTCTCCAGTATGCTGGGACGAGGTGGGTGAAGCAACATTGTTGGGACCAGAATTGGTACGCATTACTACAGAGAAGATCCAAACGATTCGACAACGTATACAAACGGCACAGGATCGACAAAAGAGTTATGCGGATCTTCATCGGAAGGACGTGGAATTTAATATTGGGGATCATGTATTGTTACGTGTTGCACCATGGAAGGGAGTTACAAGATTTGGGAAGAGAGGAAAGCTCAATCCAAGATTTGTTGGTCCATTTGAGATTCTTGAGCGAATAGGAAATGTGGCATATAGACTCGCATTACCTCCAAGCATGTCTCGTGTTCATAATGTTTTTCACATATCTATGCTTCGTAAATATGTTAAAGACCCGAACCACATTATTGAGTTAGAACCAGACGAGATAGCTGAAGATTTAACGTACGAGGAGGTACCTGTTAAGATCTTGGATAGGAAAGAGCATGTCCTACGCACGAAGGTTATACCACAAGTTAAGGTTTTGTGGAGAAACCATGCTATTGAAGAAATGACCTGGGAGTTGGAATCAGAAATGAAAGCGAGGTATCCTCACCTTTTTGAAACATCAGGTACGTACGTCAATTTCGAGGACGAAATTTCATAAGGAGGGGAGGTTGTAAGACCCCAACTTATTAATGAATAAAATCAAATTTTCTCTAAATATTATTGTGAATAATAAGGGGTTAATTTGATATAATACTTTGGTTATGGGTGAAATGTGCAAATTTTGCAAAATAAGCAAGTGGTTATAAAATATTTTTGGTCGGTGAATATTCGGTTGGTCGTGGAATATTCTTGCTGTCGGGGAATATTCGTACGACGACGCAGCCTTGTGTGGGCCCCATAACGGAAAGCGATTGGATGAAGAAAACGACAAGTATAAGTTGTTTATAAATAACGGCGTAGTTGTTACCGTTAATACTGTTGGAATACCCGGTGGTTAAAATACAGTAGCACACGGTATTGCACCAATTATTGATTCTTACGTAAGAAGGCACTACTCAATAATTGTTACAGTAGTTATTATTCAATATTTTATTTTATTGATTCAATAATTGCTGCGTTGATATTTTATATTATTGTTGTTTCAATAATTGTTGCTGCACAGTATTTTCATTTATCAGATCAATAATTCATATTATTTGAATAATATTATTAGATAACATTATTGGCAATGTCTAGAAAGTTCTGTCTAAGGAGAGGTTTGGTCATCTAATTGCGCGCCAGTAAGGAGAAATCCTTATTGGAAAGCCCCCTCTTTCCTGGGAACGGCCTGGTTGTCATAAATGTGATTCTGTAATATTATTTGTGAATAATTAATTATTGATTCATATGATAAGGAAATATTTATTTTATGTGGATATAAATGAGGGATATATTTTTGTGGTTAAAAATGAAGGAGTTAATGTTGAGGTTTTTGTCAGTATTTTTGTCGGAATGGAGGTATTAAAAATCAGGGTTTTTGAGATAGTTTGCGGGGGTTATAATTTTTAATCCGACCGTTGGATCGTGGTAATTTTTGGATATGTTATACATATATAAGTTGAGTATATGTCCACAAATTTTGAACCGTTAAAAATGAACGTATGATTTATTACGAATTTTACAAGATGACTGGTTCAGAAATTGTTGAATTTTCGGAGTTTATCATTTTGGTGGAAAATTCTAGAATTGGTGGGCCCCACTTGTGGTTGGTGAAGAAATGTGCTGAATTATATTTCAAATGTGGTGGGTGGGAATAGTAGCAGGTAAAGCCATCAGGTTGCAGGTCAAACCTACCAAAATTTTCCTATAAATAGAGGGCTAAGTTAGAATTGAAAATCACACCAGAAACAAGTTTTCTCTCTTTCTCTCTCTAGATTATTGAGTGTATTTTGTGAGTATTTAGATACTTTGAGAGTTTCTATTCATCAGAGCAAGTTTCTTTCAGCCTTATACCGGTATTCCGACCAGAAGTACTGATATTTTGAGGTAAGGGATATTATTTTCTTCTTAAATGATATTATTTTCTTCAATATCATTATGCTGAAATATTGATATGAGTTTTTATCAAATTTGGAACTTTTTGTGTCGGGGGTTACTATTCACGTATACGGCACTATTCACGAATACGGCACTATTCACCGAAAAATAAAATTTTCCCTTTTTGTCCAAGATGTCTATTATGGTTACTATCTTTGATTGTATCCATGTTTTGATCTTTATTTTTGAATTCTGCTTCACAATTGATTATTATGAAGTATTATTGATCTTGGATAAACTGTTATACGAATCCCTACTATTTGTCCTTCTGTCTCACTGGATTCGTTCTCTTTAAGATATTTTTCATCATCCTCAGTCCTAAATGATGATATTACTGAATATCTTTGGCCTGTAGTGCAAAGATGTATAATTACTTGATGAATATCTTTGGCCTGTAGTGCAAAGATGAACAGGTGTTGAGATGAACATGACCGACTGATGATACAAATGAATATCTTTGGCCTGTAGTGCAAAGATGAATATTTGGTTAAAGATGATTATTAATTGATGTTACAGGGATAAAATATTGATGATGGACTTTTAAATCTTAGAAGATAGTAGAATTCTTTCTCTACTTGACTCTTCTAATGGTTTGTTGTTTCCGCTGCAGTTGTTGATCTAAAACTTGTTGTCGATTATATTTTATCAGATTTTTCCCTGTTGAAGACTAACGATAATTTGTTGTATATTATCTTAGTCATAATATTCTTTACTGGGCTAGTTGAGCTCACCCTTTTCCTTTTTGTTCCATTTTTCTTCTCAGGAGGTGAGAACATAGCAGGATCTAGTCGGGGTATGGAGTGATGGTTCTAGAAAGATGTATTAGCAGTCCTCACTATTTCTGTAAAATAGTGTTTGAATAATTGTAATGAGGATTTATTTGAGTGTGGATATTGTCTAGAAGACAATATTTGTATTTAAACTCACAGTATGTGTTGTCGTATTTTGCACGACAATTGTATTATTGAAGTTGTAGTTTGCTTTCTGTACCATGTATTTGGCGACTCAGAATGGGTGTTGTATACCTATTTTGGGGGCGTCACACGTACATGCTCTTTCCTATCCAAGAACTTGACAGGTACCTCCTCGTACATTAAGTCTTCAACTATCTCATCCGGTTCTAACTCAATGACATGGTTCGGGTCTTTCACATATTTAAGAAGCACAGATATATGAAAAACATTATGAACACGAGACATACTTGGAGGTAACGCGAGTCTATAGGCCACATTTCCTACTCGGTCAAGAATCTGAAATGGACCAATAAATCGTGGATTGAACTTTCCTCTCTTCCCAAATCTTGTAACTCCCTTCCATGGTGCCACACGCAACAATACATGATCCCCAATACTAAATTCCACGTCCTTTCGATGAAGATCCGCATAACTCTTTTGTCGATCCTGTGCCGTTTGTATACGTTGTTGAATCATTTGGATCTTTTTCGTAGTCATACGTACCAACTCGGGTCCCAACAATG
Source organism: Panax notoginseng (assembly GCA_016801055.1). Taxonomy (NCBI): domain Eukaryota; kingdom Viridiplantae; phylum Streptophyta; class Magnoliopsida; order Apiales; family Araliaceae; genus Panax; species Panax notoginseng. The sequence continues at coordinate 38,070,305 of CM029014.1, read as the reverse complement.
TTGCTTCTCCCATCTCATCCTAATATATTGGAGAGCGACACCTTCGTCCATATAATACTTCAAATGGAGCCACACCTATACTTGCCTGATAACTATTGTTGTAAGAGAATTCCACCAATGATAGGCACTTATCCCAACTCCCTTTGAAATCTAGGACACAAAGTCTTAATAGATCTTCAAGAGTTTGAATAGTCCTCTTTGATTACCCATCCGTTTGAGGATGGTATGCCGAACTGAATCGTAAATCTGTGCCCATAGCTTTTTGCAAGCTAATCCAAAATCGTGAAGTGAATCTTGGGTCACGATTCGAAACTATGGATACTGGCATACCATGCAATCTCACAATCTCATCTACGTACATACGAGCAAGACGTTCAAGGGAATAAGTCTCCTGTATCGGCAAGAAATGAGCAGACTTGGTTAATCTATCAATAATAACCCAAATATCATTTATGCCTTGAGAAACCGTGGGACGACCCGTAATAAAATCCAAGGTAATGTGTTTCTATTTCCATTTCGAAATCTCAAGTGGTTGCAATGGGCCCGTAGGCACTTGATGCTCCGCCTTTACACGTTGACAAGTTAAACACCTCGAGATAAACTTTGCAATATCTCTCTTCATATTGTTCCACCAAAATATATGTCGAAGATCACGATACATTTTGGTACTTCCAGGATGCATTGTAAATTGTGTATTGTGTGCCTCCATCATGATCTTGTACTTCAAATCAGAATCATTAGGAACACAAATTCTGGAGTGGACTCGAAGTATTCCTTCTTCATCGATTCTTGCTTCTGGAATAGCACCTTCCTGCACTTTCTTCTTCATACGCACCAGCTTCGGGTCTGTGGCTTAAGAAACTTTAACTTTTTCGATTAAAGTTGGTTCTATACGTATACTTGACATCATTGCATGGGTCCCCGGAGTCTTAAATTCTATCTTCATCATTTGTAAATCACACCAAATGGGCCTTTGTATTGACAACATCGCACTTGTTCCCGCATATGATCTTCTACTCAATGCGTCGGCTACCACGTTCGGTTTTCCAGGATGGTATTGAATGGTATGGTCGTAGTGTTTCAACAGCTCGAGCCAATGTCGTTGCCGCATGTTGAGTTCTTTTTGAGTGAAGAAATATTTGAGGCTTTTATGGTTTGAATATATCTCCACTTTCTCCCCATATAGATAGTGCCTCCAGATCTTTAGCGCGAAAATGACTGCTGCCAACTCTAGATCATGAGTAGGATAATTCTCTCATATTCTTTAAGTTATCGTGAGGCATAGGCTATAACTTTTCCACGTTGCATGAGAACACATCCTAGCCCTTTGCGTGAAGCATCGCTGTAGATAACAAATCCATTCGAACCAGATGGTATGGTCAAAACAGGTGCCGAAATGAGTCTCCTCTTAAGCTCTTGGAAACTCTTCTCGCATTCCTCGCTCCATACGAATTTGCTATCTTTTCGAGTCAGCTGAGTTAATGAAGTAGCGATTCGAGAAAATCCTTCTACGAATCTCCGATAATAACCAGCTAAGCCCAGAAAGCTACGTACTTCGGTCACCGACTTCGGTTGTTCCCAACTTTATATTGCTTCAATCTTTGCCGGGTCAACAGATACTCCATGTTTTGACACCACGTGCCCAAGGAATGCTACTTCCTTAAGCTAGAACTCGAATTTCTTCAACTTGGCATATAACTTATTTTCACGAAACCTTTGGAGTACCAGCTTCAAATGGTGCTCATGATCTTCACGACTTTTGGAATATATGAGGATGTCATCAATAAAAACAACAACGAACTGATCCAAATATTCCTTGAATACTCGGTTCATCATATCCATGAAAGTCGCAGGAGCATTAGTCAATCCAAAAGACATGACTAAGAATTCATAATGCCCGTACCGAGTTCTAAAGGTAGTCTTTGGAATATCCTCAGTTCTAATCTTCAGTTGATGATATCCAGAACGAAGATCGATTTTTGAAAAGAATTGTGCTCCTTATAACTGGTCAAATAGGTCATCAATACGAGGTAGCGGATACCTATTCTTGATAGTGACATGGTTTAATTCTCGATAGTCGATACAAAGTCGCATACTCCCGTTTTTCTTCTTTACGAGTAAAACAGGAGCACCCCAAGGAGATGTACTAGGACGAATAAAACCGATGTCCAATAACTCCTATAATTGAATCTTTAACTCTTGAAGTTCAATAGGAGCCATTCAATATGGGGTTTTAGAAATGGACTTTGTACCAGGTTCAAGATCTATAAAGAATTCAACTTCACGTTCTGGGGGTAGACCGGAAGTTCTTCAGGAAATACGTCAGGAAAGTCAATAACAACAGGAATATTATTCAAATATGACGTGTCTTTATTCAAATCCATAACATGGGCTAAGAAAGCTTGACATCCGTTTTTTAATAAACGAATAACTTTATGACTTGATATAACAATGATTGATTTTAATGGCTTAGTTGCTTGAATTCGCACAACAGGTTGCTTAGGAATATGAAAACTAACAACTTTATGAAAACAATCAATTTTGGCATTATGAGTAGTTAACCAATCAATCCCTAAAATAATGTCAAATGCAAGTATCATTAAAGAGATAAGGTCAACAGGTAAGGTGATGGTGCCAACTTGGATCAAACAAGATTTATAAACAGTGGATGTGATGAAAGTTTCTCTTAACGGAGTCTCCACAGATAAATCAAAGTCTAATTTTTCTGGAGTCAAGTTTAAACGTTGAGTACAAGCAGGAGAAATAAATGAATGGGTAGCACCGATATCTAGTAAGGAATAAACTTCGCATGAATTTATGATTAGCTTACCCGTGATCTCCTCGTTTGGGTTCCTCGCATGTTGACCAGTCACGACAAACACTCTTCCAGGAACCGTTGACTTTGACTTTTTTAGGACAGCATTTTGAGTCACCATCCCCGCTGGACTTGGTTTTGCTACAGTTCAAACTCGAGCGATATGTCCTTCCTTTCCACAGTTATAACATACCTCAAACTGTTGTGGTGAGTTTGGGCTGATATGTTCTTCTTTTCCGCACTTATAGCATATGACCGGTGGTCGTTCTCCTCCCTTGGAACCAATTGCTGCTGGTGCTGACCTCTTCGTATTGTCATTGTTGAATCTCCTCTTTTTAAAATCTCCTCCCGACTCGCTTCTTCTATTCTCATGGCCACGATTGCCACCAGAGTGGTTGCCGCTCTTGTCCGTATTTTTCTTTCTCCGCTGGTTATCGTTGTTCTGATGACTGTTGTCACCGGTATGATCCTGGTTGTGGTCCCTCGGTTGAACATACTCGTTATATCGCTCTAATAATTGAGCCCTATTGACAACATCTGAATAGAGAGAAAATTTATGTGAAATGAGATATTGACGTATGCCGGGTTTCAAACCTCTCAGAAACATCTGTGTCATACGTTTCTCATTCTCCACCAAATGAGGTGCAAACCTGGACAACTCTGCAAACTTCGCCTCATACTGGGACACCGTCATGTTCTTCTGCTCCAGTCTAATAAACTCTACCTCCTTCATATGACGAATACTTTCAGGAAAGTACTTGTCATTGAACAGTTTCTGAAACGTTTCCCAAGACATGCTAAGTGCGGCTGGATGGGTACGCTTTATAGACTCCCACCAGTAATCTGCCTCATTACGGAACATAAAGGTGGCGAATGGAACCCATCGTTCATCATCTGCTCAGTGGTGTTGTTCACAGGAGGAACATTGCCAGCCTGTTGCACGTTCTCCTCGTTGGTGAGTATAGGCGTCTCCACGGTTTTGTTTACTCCACTGTTCACATTCTCAGTTTCCATTCTTAAATACTACCATAAAACAAGGGTTAATTAAACAAATTAACAAATCACATAATACCCCTATATTATGATTGACCAACAAATAAGCTTAGGTATGACACACTAGCGAAGGATTTACTCGTCTCTCCCCTCCTAGTACTATTCTCCGATCTCCACCAGAGACCATATCCCTAAGTTCTGATATCAACTGTGACGCCCCCAAAATAGGTATACAACACCCATTCTGAGTCGTCAAAATACATGGTACAGAAACAACTATAACTTATTAATACAACATAAAAATTGTGAGTTTAAATACAAATATTGTCATCTAGACAATATCCACATTCAAATAAGTCCTCATTACCATTATTGATACATTATTTTACAAAAATGGTGAGAACTACTAAAACGACTTTCTAGAACTTTCATTCCATACCCCGACTAGTACTAGCTACATTCTCGCCTCCTGAGAAGAAAAATGGAACAAAAAGGAAAAGGGTGAGCTCAACTAACCCAGTAAAGAATATTATGACTAAGATAATATAGAACAAATTATCGTTAATCTTCAACAGGGAAAAATTTAATAGAATATAATAGACAACAAGTTTTAAATCAATATTCACAGCGGAAATAATAATTCATTAGAAGAGTTAAGTAGAGAATGAAATCTACTATCTTCTATATATGAATTTAAAAGTTCATCATCGATATTTTATCCCTGTAACATCAATCAATATATATCTGGAATCAAATATTCATCTTTGCACTACAGGCCAAAGATATTCATCAGTTGGTCATGTTCATCTAAACACATGTTCATCTTTGCACTATGGGCCAAAGATATTCATCAGAAATCATTCATCTTTGCACTACAGGCTAAAGATATTCAGTAATATCATCATTTAGGACTGAGGATGATGAAAAATATTTTAAAGGAAACGAATCCAGTGAAACAAAATAACAAATATTAAGGATTCGTATTTCGGTTTATTCATGTCCAAAAATACCTCATAAGCTATCATAGTGTAGTAAAATTCAAGAATGATCAAAACATGGATACAATCAAAGCTAGTATCCATAATAGATATTTTGGACGAAAAACGAAAATTTAATTTTTATGTGAATACTGCCGTATTCGTAAATAGTGTTGTATACGTGAATAGTACCGTATACGTGAATAGTAACCCCGACATAAAAAGGTCCAAATTTGATAAAAATTCAGATCAATATTTCGGCATAGTGATATTGGAAGAAATAATATCATTTATAAAAAAAATAATATCCCTTACCTCGAAAAGACAGTACTTCTGACTGGAATACTGGATATAGAGCTGAAGGAAACTTACACCGTATTACAACACTCAAAGTCTTAAAATACTCACAAGAATACGCTCGATAATATAGAGAGAGAAAGATTTCAGTTTCTGGTGTGATTTTCAATTCTAACCTAAGCACCCTATTTATAGGAAAATGCTTAGAACACCAAAGCAGAAAATTTAATATAATATAATATAAATTTTCCAAATCTTCCTACGCACACCACCAGCTGAATTCAACCGCTAACACATGTCCCATTAAATTAAAAAAAACGTTTTTCTTACTTAAAATATTTTAAACTTCAAAAATTAATTATTTTGGAACTTTAGAACTTCAATAATTCATAATAAATAGCTCTTTTGTCAGAAAAATTTGAACCTCATGCCTTCTTCGTAGAAAATTCCATTATCTACAACTTTACAGAAGAAAGTTTTTCCAAATTCCAAACAGAAATTGACCGAAATCCACAAACGAGCGATTTTACAGGTTATAATCAAATTTCAGTCAAGAAATGGGCCCACAGACATGTTTAACATGTTTTAAACAACTTTTGCAACAAAAATACTCTTCCTCCTCATATACTCATATATCCCACATTCATTGTAAAAATATCATCATTATTATATTATAATAATATAATAAAATATTATTTTATCAGAAAAGATAAAATATCGATTTTCAACAATTGTCACTTTAAAAATTTTCTCCATCTATATCCACATAAAATGAATATTTTTCTCATCATATAAATCAATAATTAATTATTCACAAATAATATTACAGAATCACAATACTGACAACCAGGTAGTTCCCAAGAATGAGGGGGCTTTCCAATAAGGATTTCTCCTTACTGGCGTACAATTAGGTGACCAAACCTCTCCTTAGACAGAATTTTCTAGACATTGCCAATAATGTTATCTAATAATATTATTCAGATAATATGAATTATTGCTTCGATAATGGAAAAATACTGTATAGTGACAATTATTGAAACAACAGTAATATAAAATATCAACGTAACAATTATTGAATCAATAAAATACTGAACAGTGATTACTGTAACAATTATTGAGTAGTGCCTTTTTACGTAAGAATCAATAATTGGTGCAATACCGTGTGCTATTGTGCAATAACGCGTATTACTGTGTTTTAACCACCGGGTATTTCAACAGTATTAACGGTAACAACTATGCCGCTATTTATAAACAACTTATACTTGTCGTTTTCTTCATCCAATCGCTTTTCGTTATGGGGCCCACAAAAGATTGCGCCGTCGTACGAATATTCCCAGACAGAAAGAATATTCCACGACCAAACGAATATTCACGATAACAATGAATAACCACTTGCTTATTTAAAATATTTGCGCATTTTATCCATAACTAACCTCATTAATCAATTCAACCCTTACTATTTCAAAATAATAAATAGAGGAAATTAAATTTCATTTATTAATAATTTGGGTCTTACAACTTTTATCACAATATAAGCATGAGGATGTTGACAATGATATATGAATTCAATTAAATGAAAGCAAATGATAAATTTTTAAAGATTTATAATTTAATTTATCCAGAATTCAATAATATCTAAATTATCAGCATGATACTGCTTTGTGGAGTAAAATTCAAGAATAATATTATATCAAAAATGATTTGGACCGAAAAGAAATTAATTTTTATCATGAATAGTACTCCGGGTGAATAGTACCCGATTGAATAGTACCCTGTGAATAGTACTTTATAAATAGTACTCATGAATAGTACATGGGAATAGTACTTTGTGAATATTATCTCGTGAATAGTATTTTGTGAATAGTATCCCGTGAATAGTATTCCGGCATGAAAAGATTTATAATTATCAAGAATGCTCAGAATAATATTTCCATAAAAAGATATTGGATGAAGCGCAAGTATCAAGGATATTCTACTAATTTCAAGGAGTATAGAAGTAATACTTTAACAGAATGAGGGTATAATCAGGGATACTAGACGAAATAATATTACTCACTTACTACAAAGTATGGAAGAAAATATTATTTCTTATGAATACTGAACAAAAATAATATTTCTTACCTTAGAAGAAGATTGGATACTGGAATAGTGTAGTAGCAGAATACTCTTCTTCTTCCTCTCTATAGCTTCTCTCTCTATAATTGCTCTTGTGAGTCTTAGTGAATTGGTGAGAATGAAAGAAGAATGAGCTTCTATTTATAGGAAAACATAGTTTCGATAATTGCACATTTTGGGGCTCGAATTATTACAGTATAGTACCTTCATCTTTTCCTCCATTTTTGATTTAGTCCTGCAAGCTAGTATTATCAATCTTGGCCCACCTCCCCTAATAGTAATGCATAGAAACTAATAGTTTCATTCATGTGAGCAAATAGTTATATGCATGTGAACTAATAGCAATTAAGTGCTCATTTATCCTATTAATTACGTGATTGGTCAATTTAACATCCAGAAATCAACTACTATCGAAATAAATATTGATTTCCACTAACACCCCAACACTAGAAATATTTGTATCAACAATTTTATCTTTAATCAACACGAACTTATTCATCATTAATACTATAACTCACAATATTTAACAATCAGATCATTCCCAGGAAAGAGAGGGTTTTCCAATAAGGATTTCTCCCTACTAGCGTGTAATTAGGTGATCAAATCCCTTTTCTCGACAGAACTTTCTAGACATCGTCAATATTACAAATAATAATATGAATAAGTTTGTCGTCTCAATTATTGATTTAATAATATAAAATATTATGCAAATGATACTATGACAATAATTGAATCAATAATATGAGAGATATTATGCAGCAATTACTGTAGCAATAATTGAGTATAACTGAGTGACTTCTCACGTAAGCATCACTAATAAATACCGTGTGCTACTATGCAACCACGCGTATTACTGTACTTTTACCACCGGGTAGTTCAACAGTTTAACGGTAAAACATTCGCCGTTATTTTTATAAAAAGACATTTTCGTCGTTTTCTAACTTCGACAATACTTTCGTTGTGGGGTCCACCAATGATTGTGCCATCATACGAATATTCCTTGTTAAAACGAATATTTCCCGACCGATCGAATATTTTATAACAACTTGCTTACTTTGCAAAATTTGTAAATATTACCCACAACTATAACATTATATCAAATTCACACCATAATATTCAAACATATATTTCGAGAAAAATTAATCTTTATTCATAAAAGTTGGGATCTTATAGTTTTGTTCCCTCTTTTCCTCTTCTTTCTTTCTTGACTTCCATCTCTATGTGGTAATCCTCCATGTGTCCTTTTTCATATTAAAAAGTTAGATATAAATCTTTTATTTGCTCCCCAAGAAAAATAAATATTATTTTCTACAAAACAAAATAAAATATATTAGTTAAATAAAATAAGCATATAAAATAATAAATATGGGAATATTAAGATGTATTAATTACGTGTTTATCAGTAACTTTGTTATCTTGTTGCTATATGTAGATGATATGTTAATAGTTGGGTAAGATGCTAATTAACATAATTCTCAGGCTCAAGGGAGAGTTATTTAAGTCTTTTGATATGAAGGACTTATGTCCGGCTAAACAGATTTTGGGCATGAAGATTGTTCATGATAGGAAAGCCAAAAGGTTGTAGTTGTCACAAGAGAAGTATGTTGAACGGGTGCTTACAAGGTCCAACATGGCTGATGGTAAGCCAGTTAGCACACAACTGGCCAATCTTATTAAGTTGACAAAGTGCATGTGTCCTTCTACTAAGAAAGGGAGAGATGGTATGGCAGCAGTTTCCTACTCCTCTACTGTAGGGTGTAATACTCGAAAAAAGAAGAAGAGATATTTATGTTTGTATTTTAAATATATTGTTTAAATTTTTGGCTTTAAATTGGGTCAAAGTAGTCATTTAAATTATGTGGGCTAATAAATATTAATAAGTGATAGATAAGATTATGTGGTTGAAATTTGGGCCTTAATATTAATTTAACCCAATTAGAAGTTTATTGAGGCAACCTAATTAATAAATAGTTAAACCTAATATTACTTTATTATATAAACTCATTAAGGAGAGGAATAGAACAGAGGCGGTGGGTTCAAAAAGGAGAAATCACATAATAATTTATTTAGGATAAAGCAACAAAAACAGGTGCGTTTCTCTTCTTTTTATTTTTTTTCTATTAAACATTGACTATTGGGTATTGTCAATCTAATTGCATAATAGAGAGTTGGAGTTTGGATCACATATGTATCTGTATGACCAACAGTTTCAGGTTGTAAAAGTGTAATAAGGTATATGTAAAATTTTGATTAATGAAATAAAGCATTAACATGAACAATGAGTGATTTGATTGATTGATACTATGACTTCAATTTAGGACTTTATCAACACTTTTGAAGCTCTATAAAGTAAAATATATTGGGTTCACTCGAATTTCAGTTTGTTTAGGCAGGGTAGTTTATTTGTGGTTAATTGGACTAGAGGTAATTAGATATTTTCTTATGGAGCCAACAAGTACAACATATATATGTATATAATTTCAGCATGCTGGTAAAGTTGAATATATTTTAATCAATGATATATGCATATAACATATTATCGCCTGCATCATCATTGGGCGACTCTTTTGGATAAATTAGTGACTAAAGGTTTAGCAATTTAATGATTTAATTTTATATATATATATATATATATATATATATATATTAAATATATATATATATATATAATATATATATACCCTATGTAAATGTAATGTGTTTATACATTTGGTCATGTATGTTGGTAAAGAATTGATGATTGAAATTTAAATTTCTATACTGGATGCATAAATTTAAAATGTAAAATTTTTAAGAGTAAATGATAATAATAATAATAACATGAGTCTTGAAAAAGAAGAAATTAGTAGTTGGTAATTTAGAGCATAAATTATTAATTTATTTATTTTTTATTAATTTTTGTATTTAGTTTGGACGGAGGGAATTTAACGAGTTATATTTGGAATAAATTTTGGGTATTACATTACCGATTCCAGGTACGTATTACGTACTCTTTCAACGATACTCTTGTTAAATTTGATTTGTTCGTTTGTTTCCTTATTTTGAATTCTGTTATGATTTCACATAATTATTTCCTGTGAAATAAATATAATAGTTTCATTTTAGAGTTGATACATATGACTCGTATTCGTACTCTTTGAATTAGGTTATCATGTTTAGTACTATTTATTTTTGATAATTGTAGAGCGGTACATGTTGCTACCTTCTTTTTGAAACCTTGTGACTATAATTTGATTTGGTTCAACATGTACATATAGAATCCTTTTGTTGGTATTATGTCGCATATGTTGTGACATGGTATTTGTTAGAATATACCGTAGGGTTTACCTGAGCTATACCCATCTGTGGGGGTACCACATGCATGTCGTCTTGGCACGAGAGGCATGATATTTTCCATGACAGTGTGATTAGTCCACGGCGTCTCCGTCTAGGGCTCCGGAGGAAGTGTGTCATTTGGTATTTTATTGTGGGAGGCGTATGGGTTAATCCTAGTTTTTTGTTATGCGTATTTGTGATGTTGTGCCAAACACACCTATCTAATTTTCATACATTTGGATTCACAGTCCAATGTGTGAGTGCCTGTGTGGCATTATTTTGATTGCCTGTGTGGCATCATTTGATTTGCCCGTGTGGCATTATTTTGACTTGTCTGTGTGGTAAGGTATATTTCTAAGCTCAATCGGTATGAAATAACCCCAGCCATTTGTTTCAGCCTATTATTTTATTGTATTAGTTTTGTTGGTTTCTGTTCAGTTCAATTAATTGGGTTAGTTATTTCAGTTTATTATTTTCTTTACTCTTCTATTTGTTTCGTTAATTCTGTTGGTTCAGATATATTCTATTTAAATCTTAGGAGATTTTATTTTTTTGTCAGAGGCAATATTTTGTCTCTGTTGATTTCGTATTTCAGTTGTATATATTTTGTATCTTTGTATCCATACTGGACATTTGGCTCATGCTGTGTTTTTCTTCCGGCAGGTTTACAGAGGTGATTCAAGGCTAATGTGATGAGAGAGTTGCCTTTGACCATCTAATTTGATTCAATTTTAGGTTTTAATTATTTTGACTCTATTTGTAGAATTATATTTAATACTTTATTTATGGATATCATTATTACATATTTGAAGTCATTAGTGCTCTGTTTACTAATTTTGAGGTTTGTTGTGCTTTGTGCGTGACTTCCCTTTCCTATTTGGGAAAGGGGTGTTACTGATATGGTATCAGAGTTTAGGTTCTTTCTTATAGAAAACCTATTTAAGTTTGACCTGTGAGTTGTGGGTAAACCATTGGGTAGACGTAGGAGTTTGATTCGATTTTGTTCTTTGTTTGGTTGGTCTCTATTTTGATCAACTGTCGATTTCTTTTCGAGTTGTAGTTGATTTGAGGAAAGTGGAATAATTGTTAAGGTGATTGAGTAATGATATTAGATAAAAATTGTGATTTAATCATTGAGGTGAATAAAGTTATACTTTGTACAGATAAGAAGTGATCTTATATGAGATGCGACTATGATGTGAGTATTTGTATCGACGAGTATTTGATTCTGGAAAATTATTTGTTAAAGTTTTTTTTTTGTGGCAATTATTATGATCGTTGAATTGAGGATTTGATTTAAGTTAGGTTTTGATTTATGTTAAACTTGTGGATAATTTGAGGTTTGCGTACTGCTGGCATACTATGATAAATTGAAAACTATTAAGTATAGAGGATTTCTTGTAATTTGAGTTGTTGATATTCGAGGTAATTAGATTAATCATTTGGGGTTAATGATCAATTTTGTGGCTATTTTCTAGTAGGATATTGGAGTTATGTTTTATGAATTTTCTTTGTGATAGTATGGGGAGACATTGAAAGTTATTGGATTAAGGCTTGCAATAAGGGATGATTGATTTATTATATGATTAAATAATAAGTGATGAAATTCAATTGATTTTGAGAGATCTTGAATAATTGTAGTTCGTTTATGCAGATGGTAGAATATGTGACTTGGAGTTTGACATGGTGATAAAGAGATCTTAGTAGTATATTTTTGGCATAATAATATTTGAGAACTAGTTTAATTTGAGGTTATGATATTTTGAAACTATTGAGTTCTCAGGGTAAGTTGGTGATATAATATGTACAATTATTTTGTTTATCTGATGTCTTTAGAGTTTTGCATGGATTTATTTAAAGTAAATAAATAAAATAAAAATAATTTGTTAGATCTTTGTCATGTGTGAAACATAAACATTTTATGAATTAAAGATAATTTTAAATATTTTGGGTATTCGAATCGTATTTAGATGAAGAGAAAATTTTGTGTTTTCGAATTATGTTTCGAAGAGTACGTACGTTTGTAAGAATGAAACTTAAAGAAATTGACAGGGGCCCGCACCAACGGTGGATCATGTGATTTAATTTAATGCAACACGAAAAACCTTGCCAAGGCTTAATTAACACGGTAGTTGACGAATCTTTTACAAGTAGATGGATAATTGCTTGGACCGACGGACTTATTAGGCTTGATCGTTACAAATGGCGGCGCTACGTCTTAACTAAAGTTTATGAATAATTATACATTCAATTTAAATAAAAATAAAAATAAAACTTTATGTAGCTTATTTGAATTCCGAGGACGGAATTATTTTAAGGGGAAGGTAATGTAATAACCCAATTTTTTTTTGGTATAATTAAATAATTGATTAAATTAAAACTGAGGAGTCCATTAGGGTTTTGATAACTACTATATTGATTCCTGTTTATTTTTAAAGAGTGAAGATGTAACTTTAATCCGATTATAATTTGATTAGTTGAATTTTGGAGTAAAATACTTGTACGCACTGCAGTCCATAAAAAAATCATAATTAATTAATTAATCTGATGTCAAAATTGAGTGAATCCAAAGCGTGTTTCTTCAGTTTTTCGTCTTTTACAATTTGGAAGAAGGAAGAAGCTTGAGGCAATTTTAGATCGTCAAGAGTGGGTTATGAGGAGAAAGACAATCTCATTTGTTAAAGTTTTGTAGCAAAATCATCTGGAGCGCGAAGCTACTTGAGATGGGGGAGTCTATTTGAGCGGAGTGTCCGCCTCTCTTTGAAAATTAGGTACGTTACATTCTTTTGATTCCGATGACGGAATCCTTTTTAAGAGTGAGGCAATGTAATACTCGGGAAAAAAAAATTTATGTTTGTATTTTAAATATATTGTTTGAATTTTTAGCTTTAAATTGGGTCAAAGTAGTCATTTAAATTATGTGGGCTAATAATATTAATAAGTGATAGATAATATTATGTGGTTAAAATTTGGGCCTTAATATTAATTTAGCCCAATTAAAAGTTTATTGAGGCAACCTAATTAATAAATAGCTAAACCTAATATTACTTCATTATATAAACCCATTAAGGAGAGGAACAGAACAGAGGCGGCGGTTTCAAAAAGGAGAAATCACATAATAATTTGTAGAGGATAAAGCAACAAAAATAGGTGCCTTTCTCTTCTTTTTATTTTTTTTCTGATAAACATTGACTATTGGGTATTGTCAATCTAATTGCATAATTGAGAGTTGGAGTTTGGATCACATATGTATCTGTATGACCAACAGTTTTAGGTTGTAAAAGTTTAATAAGGTATATGTAAAATTTTAACTAATGAAATAAAGCATTAACATGAACAATGAGTGATTTGATTGATTGATACTATGACTTCAATTTATGACTTTATCAACACTTCTGAAGCTCTACAAAGTAAACTATATTGGGTTCACTCGAATTTCAGTTTGTTTGGGCAGGATAGTTTATTTGTGGTTAATTGGACTAGAGGTAATTAGATATTTTCTCATGGAGCCAACAAGTACAACATATATATGTATATAATTTTAGCATGTTGGTAAAGTTGAATATATTTTAATCAATGACATATGCATATAACATATTATTCACCTGCATCATCATTGGGCGACTCTTTTGGATAAAATAGTGACTCAAGGTTTATCAATTTAATGACTTAATTATATATATATATATATATATATATAATATATATATATATATAATATATATGGGCTATATATAAATACACAGCTGTGTATTATTACAGTAGAGCTATGGCGATGGATTTTTTGGGCTATGGAGGCGGTAAAACTGTCTCCATAGCCCAGAATAGCTATGACGAAGGGTGAAACCGTCGCTATATAGCCCAAAAAACCGTCTATAGCCGACTATGTAATACACAATTGTGTACATACATTTTTTTCCTATATATATATATATATATATATATATATATATATATATATATATATATGGGAAATGATCCATAGCAAGTATTTGCTATGGATCAAAATTGGGCAAAATAGCATCTTACTCGTCCATTCCAATAATCAAGCGCTGTGATTAAAAAACAATACACGCTTTACGCCAGACGAAGTAGCGTACGCTAAAAAATCCTAAACCCAGACGCCAGACGGTCTAGCGGAAGCAAGCCACCCAACAAAAAAATGGAATATGCCAGCCACACGGTTACAGGTCATGCAATAGGAATACAAATCGAAGCTTCCAGTGTAAATAGGACTGAAAAAGATGGGATTTTTTCTATGTGCTCTGTTAATTTTTCTTCACCAAAGTGTATCGCTGTTTCCAATGTTGGACCCAATTAATTTTCTCTCTCTTCAAACTATTCGGAAATCTTTGGATGATATGCCCGACTCTAATTATTTTTCCTCTTGGGATTTCACGTCGACCCCTGTAACTTCGACGGCGTTTATTGCGTCAGCGACAAGGTGATTGCTTTAAATCTCGGTGATCCCCGAGCTGGTACGCCTGGTCTCACCGGTCGGTTAGATCCTACTATTGGGAAAGCTAACCTCTCTCTCGCCGAGTTCACCGTCGTTCCTAGCCGATAATGGGTACTCTGTCGTCATCTCTATCTCTGTCTCAGTTGAAAAACCTCTGGTTCCTCGCCGTTAGGCGGAATTTCATCTCTGGGCCTATTCCGACGACTCTGGGTCAGCTTCGGGGTTTACGAACGATGGGCTTTAGGATTTTTTATTTTCTACCTTCCGCTAGACCGGCTGGCATATGGTTTTAGGATTTTTTTTTGCGTACGCTATTTCATCTGGCGTAAGGCGTGTATTATTTTTTAATCACAGCGCTTGATTATTGGAATGAACGACTAAGATGCTATTTGCCCAATTTTGATCCATAGCAAATACTTGCTATGGATCATTTCCCTATATATATATATATATATATATAAATATATATATATATATATATATATATATATATATATATATATATATATTATACCACCCTATGTATATGTAATGTGTTTATACATTTTGTCATGCATGTTGGTAAAGAAATGATGATTGAAATTTAAATTACTATATTGGATGCATAAATTTAAAATGTAAAATGTTTAAGAGTAAATGATAATAATAATAACATGAGTCTTGAAAAAGAAGAAGTTAGTAGTTGGTAATTTAGAGCATAAATTATTAATTTATTTTTTTTATTAATTTTTGTATTTAATTTGAATGGAGGGAATTTAACGAGTTATACTTGGAATAAATTTTGGGTATTATATTACCGATTCCAGGTACGGATTCCGTACTCTTTCAGCGATACTTTTGTTAAATTTGATTTGTTCGTTTGTTTCCTTATTTCAAATTCTGTTATGATTTCACATAATTGTTTCCTATGAAATAAATATATTAGTTTCATTTTAGAGTTGATACATATGATTCGTATTTGTACTCTTTGAATTAGGTTATCATGTTTAGTACTATTTATTTTGATAATTGTAGAGTGGTACATGTTGCTACCTTTCTTTTTGAAACCTTGTGACTATAATTTGATTTGGTTCAACATGTACATATAGAACCCTTTTGTTGGTATTATGTCGCATGTGTTGTGACATAATATTTTGTTAGAATATACCGTAGGTATACCTAAGCTATAACCACCTATGGGGGCCACATGCATGTCGTCTTGGCACGAGAGACATGACACTTTTCGTGGCGGTGTGATTAGTTCACGGTGTCTTCGTTTGGGCTCCAGAGGAAGTGTGCCATTTGATATTTTATTGTGGGAGGCGTATGGGTAACCCTAATTTTCTGTTATGCGAATTTGTGATGTTGTGCCAAACACGCCTATCTGATTTGCATACATTTGGATTCGCGGTCCAATGTGTGAGTGCCTGTGTGGCATTATTTTGATTGCATGTGTGGCATCATTTGATTTGTCTGTGTGAAATTATTTTGACTTGTCTATGTGGTAAGGTATATTTCTGAGCTCAATCGGTATGAAATAACCCCAGCCATTTGTTTCAAACCAATTATTTTATTGTATTAGTTATGTTAGTTTCTGTTCAGTTCAATTAATTGTGTGACGCCCCCAAAATAGGTATACATCGCCTATTCTGAGTCGCCAAATACATGGTATAGAATACAAATACAATCTTTAATATACAACAAGAGAGCTATGAGTTTTAATACAAATACTGTCTTCTAGACAATATCCACTCTCAGAATAAGTCATCGTTACATTTATTGTCACACTATTTACAGAATAGTGAAGACTACTAATACTATCATCTGGACCGTCACTCCGTTTCCGACTAGTCCCGGCTACGTTCTCATTTTCTGAAGAAAACAGTGAAAGAAAGGGTGAGCTCAACTAGCCCAGTAAAAAATATTATGACTAAGATAATGCAGAATAAATTATCATTAGTCTTCAACAATGTTAAACTGATAAAATACAATAGACATCAAGTTTAACTGCAGAGGAACAAGCAATCCATTAAAAGAGTCAAGTAGATAATAAAATCTACTATCTTTTATGGTTTAAAAGGTTTTTCATCACTTTTATCGCTGAGACTCAGCTTAATAAATAATCCACATCATCCCTGCACTACGACCAATGATATTCATTAGTATCACGACCACAAATTATCTATGCAATACAGGCCAAAGATATTTGTGTATTCATCAATGGTCATGATCATGCCAACAACTGTCCATCAATTCACTACGGCCAATAAGAATTTTTATCACATCATTTGTAACATTACGTCATGATTACATCGAATAATCCCTGGTCA
Organism: Panax notoginseng; assembly: GCA_016801055.1. NCBI lineage: Eukaryota > Viridiplantae > Streptophyta > Magnoliopsida > Apiales > Araliaceae > Panax > Panax notoginseng. The sequence goes on along the minus strand of CM029014.1, from coordinate 38,053,025 downwards.
TAATCATACCAAGTTCATCTATGCACTACAGGCCACAGATGACTTTCAACAAAATATAAACATAAGGATAATGACAATGATAATGATATAAGAATTCAATAAAACAAGTTCAAGAATTAATTTATCCAGGAACCAACAACGTCCAAATTGTCAGCATGATACTGCTTTGTAGAGTAAAATTTAAGAATGCTCAAAAGATATTTTCATGAAAAGATACTGGATGAAGCCAAAATATCAAAGATATTCCACTAATTTCATGGAGTATAAAAGCCAAAACTTTAACCAACTGAGTATAAATAAAGAATGGAATAACAAAAGAATTCACCAAGTATGCGATAGACCGCACAGACAGGTTATTCCAACAGAAAAATAAATAATGGAACTAGGTCATGCGTAAACGCACCGACATGATATTCCGACAGAATAATAAAGACGGAACCAGGTCCGGCGTAAAAACGCATAGACAGGATATTCCAACAGAATAATAAAGACGGAACCAGGTCCGGCGTAAAACGCACAGACAGGATATTCCAACAGAATAATAAAGAATGGAATAGCAGAAGAATTTCACCAAGTATAGGGTAGCCCGCGTATCCAGGTTATTCCAACAGAATAATAAATAATAGAATAACAGAAGTTCTCTTCATGAATACAAAAGAAATAATACCCCTTACCTTAAGAAGAAGAGTACTGGATATATGAGTAGTGCAGTAGCAGAATACTTTTCTTCTTTCTTTCTCTCTATAATTCTCTCTCTAGAATTTCAGTGAATTCGTAAGAAATAATGAAGGAATGAGCTTCTATGCATAGAAGAATGGACTGCATAGTAACTAATTCATGAACGGTCCAGATTGATTTACTTTTAATCAGACGATCCATATTTTAAAGCAAAATCTTTTAAATAAAATAAATATATTCTATTTATAATCTAATAAAACGAATAACTTTATAAAAGTATTTTGTTTTATATAAAAAGATTTTATTATGCAAACACTATGCATGCACTATGCAAATACTATGCATAATAAAATATAATATATTCTATTTAAAATCTAATAAAACAAATAACTTTATAAAAGTATTCTGTTTTATATAAAAAGATTTTCTGTTTTATTACATTAATAATACTAATAAAACAAAAACTGAGTGACTTATCACATAATCATCAATAATCAATACCGTGTGCTACTATGCAACCACGCGTATTACTGTACTTTTACTACCGAGTAGTTTCAATAGTATTAACGGTAAAACTTCCGCCGTTATTCTCATAAAATATTTTTGTCGTTTTTTAAATCCGACAATAATTCCGTTGTGGGGTCCACCAATGATTGTGTCGTCGTACGAATATTCCATGTTAAAACGAATATTTCTTGACCAATCGAATATTATACAACAACTTGCGTACTTTGCAAAATTTATAAATATTACCCACAACTATAACATTATATCAAATTCATTTCATAATATTTAAAAATGATATTTATAGAAACTCATCTTTATAAAAAAAAATTGGGGTCTTACAAATTGGGTTAGTTATTTCAGTTTATTATTTTCTTTACTCTTTTGTTTGTTTCGTTAATTCTGTTGGTTCAGATATATTCTATTCAAATCTTTGGAGATTTTATTTTTTTTTGTCAGAGGCAATATTTTGTCTTTGTTGATTTCGTATTTCAGTTGTATATCTTTTGTAACTTTGTATCCGTATTGGGCATTTGGCTCATGTTGTGTTTTTATGGATATCATTATTGCATATTTGAAGTCATTAGTGCTCTGTTTACTAATTTTGAGGTTTGTTGTGCTTTGTGTGTGACTTCCCTTTCCTATTTGGGAAGGGGGTGTTACTGAGTCTTATGTATGCGATGGTTTGTACACGGCCAGATATTGCTCATGCAGTTGGCGTTGTGAGCAGGTATTTGTCAAATCCTGGTAAAGAACATTGGGAAGCAGTTAAGTGGATTCTCAGATACTTGAAAGCTACTTCCGGTTTGTGTTTGGGGTTTGGTGGTTCAAGTCCAGTCTTGGAGGGTTTTACAGATACAGACATGGTAGGTTCTGAAGAAAAAAAGTCTACTTCAAGATACTTGTTTACTTTTGCAGGGGGAGCTGTATCATGGCAATCCAAGTTATAGAATTGTGTTGCTTTGTCTACAACTGAGTCAGAATACATCGCCGTTACGGAAGCAGGCAAGGAGATGTTATGGTTGAAACAGTTTTTTCAAGAGTTGGGTTTGACACAGGATGAGTACGTGGTTTATTGTGATAGTCAAAGTGCAATTGACTTAACCAAGAACGCTACGTATCATAATCGTACCAAGCACATTGATGTTTGTTATCACTGGCTACGAGAAGTGATGGAAAGAAAAGTAATTGATGAAAGTGAAGAAAGTTCATACTGACGAGAACCCTTTAGACATGTTGACAAAAGTTGTAGCTCGCGACAAACTAGAATTTTGCAAAGAGTTGGTCGGGATGGACTCCAAGTGACGAGGTCACGGTGGAAGTTCCCTCTCATGAATTTGGAGGGGGAGATTGTTGGGTTTGTGGGGGTCCAAACCCATGAGGTTTATAGGCAAAAGTCTATATGGAAAAGGATTTGGGGATGGCATGAATTCTAAGCCAACATGAATTAGGATTCAGGGAGTATTATATTAGAAGGCTTTGAGTGTGCTTTTCCAATCCAAGATCAACTTGGATAACATCTGGGAGTATATATATATGGGCTCTGTGTTTTGATTAATACACGAAAAATTGAGTGCTCTGCTTTGATTAATACACGGAACAGAAAGGAATGGAAAAACAGTGGGTGCATGCTAGTAAATTGAGAGGGTTGTTGTGAAAGTTTTATTCACGATTTGTCATCATCTTTTCGGATCAATTAATTGCTTGAAGATTTTAATTAATTCGAAGGTTTTTTCGGTGGTGAGGTAATTTGAGTTTTTACTCAAATTGTGTTATTCTTGTATTCTCTAAATTTCTTAATATTTTAAGTTTTTAGTTATAAAACTTGGAAGCACTTTGTATTCACAGCTGATTATAGTAGAATTTTCGGAATTTAGCCCGTGGTTTTTTCCTCTCAGTTTTAGAGGGTTTTTTCACGTAAGATTTGGTGTCTTGTGGTTGGTTTATTTTTCATATTATTATTATTTTCTGCGGTTATAATTTATTTGGTGGAATTACATTATTTGTTTGGCATGATTTATTTAATTTATTAAAGACAATTATTATTGGAGGAGTTTTTCCAACACACCTCTTTCAGATTTTATTGGTTTTGGTATGGTTTGAAGCAGGTCAAGCAATATACCAAGAACATGAATTGCAGTGGCGAGGTTCAGAAAAGGGCACTGAGAACGTTATATCACATTCCTGTATACATGGCCAGATAATTGAACAAAGGAAAAGACCGGGGCTCAAGGTGTATTTGGTTACGCCACAGGTTATGAGGAGCCTAGTATCTCAAAACCCCTCTACAGGAGGGGAAGGGCGTTGCTTGAAGCTTCCAAATTTTCAGGGAAGCAAGAGGATGAAAAACAGCCTATTAGAATTTGTTTAAACTACGATGCTGTTGGGCACTCACCTGATAGAGATTGTCGAAATGTTGGTGACATTGTGAAGGTGTGTATAATTAATGAGCTGTGCCTTTTTGGTCTTGCTTGGGTCATGGCTTAGAATTAATGATGCTATCCTCTGTTCTTGTTTAGCTTGGAGAGCCTCCTGTGACTGCTCATTCCGAAACACCTTATTGTAATGTAACTACACCTGAAACTTACACTTGCTAAATAGGCTTAAAAATCTATTAGCTGTGATTATTATTTTCGGCTCTCATGTTATTTACTTTGCTTATCTTTTTGGCGAATTCATGGATGAACAACCATTTTTTTTACCCTAATGAAATTATTGCAGAATGCTAAACTTCTTATATATGGTTTTGCAGTGTTAGTGTAATACCCGAAAAAAAATAAAAAATAAATAATAAAAGATTATTTGGTTTTACAAACATATTAATTGGACTTTGTCATTTATTTGGGTCAAACTAGTATATAATTTATGTGGGCTAATAAGTATTAATAAGTGATGAATAAATTAAATTAATAAAATTTGGGCCTTAATATTAATGGAACCCAATTAGAAGTTTATTAGAACAAGACCTCTTTATTAATAAATAACTAAACCTAATTTGCTCACCATTGCGTCTAACACGAATTGACCGAAGAGAAAAAGGAGGAGAAAAAAGGGCGGCGGTATTCTGACAACTAAATTTTCCGGTAAGTGATTTATTGTGATTGATATAATTATGTGATGCAATTGGAATTGAAAATGATCAGAATATATACATACAAAACTATAGAGGCTAGTTAATACATAATACTCACGTGGTGAAAGTATAAAATTATGTTGCTATTTGGGCATCCATCATCATAGATATATGTAAATTGTGTCATAACAGTATATGATGCCATTGATGTTTTAATAAAGTGATTATGAATGACAAGTAATAGATTCTTTATTATATATGATATTATACCTATTATATACTTATATATTCATAAAATTGTGTTGTCAACATTTATCATACTAATAGGAGAAATTGATTTCTTTTAATTAAATTATTTCTTCTGTAAAAAACTTACAGGACTTTTAAAAAGCATCCAATGTATATATATATATATATATATATATATATATATATATATTATATATATATATATATGAAATATTTTTATAGGACAAATAAAAATAGTGTATATAAATTCTAATTAATTAATTTATTGATAAAAATATAAAAGTTACTTAAAAAAATAAATTTAACAGTGTGATGTTAGTAATGGTTAGATTTGTAATAAAATTTTATTTTATTATTAGTTCGGACGGAAGGAACTTAAAGAGTTATATTTGGAATACAAATTTTGGAGTATTAATAATTGATATAAGAAGATGATTAAAGGCATATTAAATAGATTATGAATTATTTTGGAATTATTGAATTGGATTATATTTAATTTGAGGTGAATATGTTTAGGTGATGAATAACGTTTCGTATTTGATATCGTTGGCATTTGAGGGTAAGATTTTGTGGAGTGTGCTATAAATAGTTTGGAAGTATCAGGTACGGATTTCGTACTCTTTCTGTGATACTCTTGTTAAATTTGATTTGTTCGTTTTGTCGCTTGTTCAAATTTCGTTATTATTTCACATAATTGTTTCCTGTGAAATAAATATATTAGTTCCATTTTGGAGTTGATACATATGACTCGTATTTGTATTCTTTGAATTAGGTTATCATGTTTAATATTTATTTTTGATAATTGTAGAGCGGTACATGTTGTTACCTTCTTTTGAGACCTTGCGACCATAATTTGATTTGGTTCAACATGAACATATAGAACCCTTTTGTTAGTATTATGTTACATGTGTTGTGACATAGTATCCTTGTTAGAATATACCGTAGGGTATACCTGAGTTATAACCACCTGTGGGGTACCACATGCATGTCGTCTTGGCACGAGAGCATGACACTTTTTCCGTGACGGTGTGATTAGTCCACGGCGTCTCCGTTTTGGGCTCCGGAGAAAGTGGGTCATTTGGTGTTTCGTTGTGGAGGCGTATGGGTTAACCCTAGTTTTCTGTTCTGCGGATTGGTGATGTTGTGCCAAACACACCTATCCGATTTGCATACATTTGGATTCACGGTCCAATGTGTGATTTGCCTGTGTGGCATTATTTTTGATGCCTGTGTGACATTATATATTTTGACTTGCCTGTGTGGCATTGTTTTGATGTGCCTGTGTGGCATTATTTTGGTTGCCTATGTGGCATCATTTGATTTGCCTGTGTGGCATTATTTGACTTGCCTGTGTGGCAAGGTATATTTTGAGCTCATTCGGTATGAAATAACTCCAGCCATTTATTTCAGCCTATTATTTTATTGGATTAGTTTTGTTGGTTTCTGTTCAGTTCAAGTCGTTGAGTTAGTTACTTCAGTTCGTTATTTCTTTATTCTTTTATTGGTTTCGTCAATTACGTTGATTCAGATATATTCCATTCAGATCTTTGGATATTATATTTTCATTCGTATTTGCACTTGAGGCTTTGTTCAGTATTTTGTCTCAGTTGTTTTCGTATATCAGTTGTATATCTTTTGTATATCTGTATCCGTACTGGGCAATTGGCTCATGCTGTGTTTTTCTTCCGACAGGTTTGCAGGGTGATTCAGGGCTAGTGTGATGAGAGTTTTGCCTTTGACCATTTAGGTTGACTCGAATTTTAAGTTTTGATTATTTTGACTCAGTTTGGAGAATTGTATTTGTTACTTTATTAATGGATCACCACTATTAATATTTTGAGGTTGTTAGTGCTCTGTTTATTTAATTTGAGGTTTGTTGTGTTTTGCACGTGACCTCCCTTTCCTTTTCGGGAAGGGGTGTTACAGAGATGGTATCAGAGCTTAGGTTCTTTCTTGTAGAAACCTATTTAGGTTTGACCTGTGAGTTTATGGGTGAACCATTGGGTAGACGTAGGAGTTGATTCGATTTTTGTTCTTTATTTGTTTGGTCTCTATTTTGACTAATTATCGATTTCTTTTCGATTTGTAGTTTATTTGAGGAAAGTGGAATAATTTATTAAGGTGATTGAGCAATGATATTAGTTAAGAATTATGATTTAATCATTGAGGTGAGTAAAGTTATAATTTGTACAAATAAGAAGTGATCTTATATGAGATGTGATTATGATGTGAGTATTTGTATCGACGAGTATTTGATTTTGGAAAATTATTTTTTTTTGAGTTATTTTTTTTTGTGTGACAATTATTATGATCGTTGAATTGAGGATTTTATTTGATTTGAGTTAGGTTTTGATTTATATTAAGCTTGTGGATAATTTGAGGTTTGTGTATTGATGGTATATTATGATAAAGTGAAAATTATTAAGTATAGATGATTTCTTATAATTTAAGTTGTTGTATTCGAGGTAATTAGATTAATCATTTGGAGTTAACGATCAATTTTGTGACTATTTTCTAGTAAGATATTGGAGTTATGTTCTATGAAATTTCTTTGTGATAGTATGGGAGAGACATTGATATTTATTGGACCAAGGTTTGCAATAAGGGATGATTGTTTTATTATATGATTAGATAGCAAGTGATGAAATTCAATTAATTTTGAGAGATCTTGAATAGTTGTAGTTTGCTTATACAAATGGTAAAATATGTGACTTGGAGTTTGATATGGTGATAAGGAGATCTTGGTAGTATATTTTTGGTGTAATAATATTTGAGAACTAATTTGATTTGAGGTTATGATATTTTGAAACTCTTAAGGACTTAGGAGAGTTTGGTGACAAAGAGATATTAATAGTATATTCTTTGATGTAATAATATTTGAGGACTAGTTCAAATAAGGATGATATATTTTGAAACTCTTGAGGACTTGGGGAGAGTTGGTAATATAGTTTGCATAGTTGTTTTGTTTATCTGATGTTATTAGAGTTTTGTATGAATTTATGTAAAATAAAATAAAAATAATTTGTTAGATCTTTGTTATGTGTGAAACATAAATATTTTACGAATTAAAGATAATTTTAAATATTTTGGTATTCGAATCGTATTTAGATGAAGAGAAAATTTTGTATTTTTGAATTATGTTCCGAAGAATACGCTCGTTTGCAAGAATGAAACTCAAAGATATTAGCGACAGCCGCACCAACGGTGGATCATGTGATCTAATTTGATGCAACACGAAGAACCTTACCAAGGCTTGACACGGTAGCTGACGAATCTGTTACAAGTACATTGATAATTACGTGGACCGATGACTTATCCGTGTTGATCATTACAAATGGCGACGCTACGTCGTAACTAATTTATTTATTTATTTTGTAACTTATTTGAATTCCGAGGACGGAATTCTTTTTAAGGGTAGATAATGTAATACCCGAAAAAAAAAATATTAAATAATAAAAGATTATTTGGTTTTACAAACATATTAATTGGACTTTGTCATTTATTTGGGTCAAACTAGTATATAATTTATGTGGGCTAATAAGTATTAATAAGTGATGAATAAATTAAATTAATAAAATTTGGGCCTTAATATTAATGGAACCCAATTAGAAGTTTATTAGAACAAGACCTCTTTATTAATAAATAACTAAACCTAATTTGCTCACCATTGCGTCTAACACGAATTGACTGAAGAGAAAAAGAAGGAGAAAAAAGGGCGGCGGTATTCTGACAACTAAATTTTCCGGTAAGTGATTTATTGTGATTGATATAATTATGTGATGTAATTGGAATTGAAGAATGATCAGAATATATACAAACAAAACTATAGAGGCTAGTTAATACATAATACTCACGTGGTGAAAGTATAAAATTATGTTGCTATTTTGGGCATCCATCATCATAGATATATGTAAATTGTGTCATAACAGTATATGATGCCATTGATGTTTTAATAAAGTGATTATGAATGACAAGTAATAGATTCTTTATTATATATGATATTATACCTATATATACTTATATATTCATAAAACTTGTGTTGTCAACATTTATCATACTAATAGGAAAATTGATTTCTTTTAATTAAATTATTTCTTCTGTATAAAACTTACAGGACTTTAAAAGCATCCATGTTATATATATATATATATATGAAATATATTTATAGGACAAATTAAAAACATGTATATAAATTCTAATTAATTAATTTATTGATAAAATTATAAAAGTTACTTAAAAAATAAATTTAACAGTGTGATGTTAGTAATGGTTAGATTTGTAATAAAATTTTATTTTATTATTAGTTCGGACGGAAGGAACTTAAAGAGTTATATTTTGGATATAAATTTGGAGTATTAATAATTGATATAAGGCGATGATTAAAGGCATATTAAATAGATTATGAATTATTTTGGAATTATTGAATTGGATTATATTTAATTTGAGGTGAATATGTTTAGGTGATGAATAACGTTTCGTATTTGATATCGTTGGCATTTGAGGGTAAGATTTTGTGGAGTGTGCTATAAATAGTTTGGAAGTATCAGGTACGGATTCCGTACTCTTTCTGTGATACTCTTGTTAAATTTGATTTGTTCGTTTTGTCGCTTGTTCGAATTTCGTTTATTATTTCACATAATTGTTTCCTGTGAAATAAATATATTAGTTCCATTTTGGAGTTGATACATATGACTCGTATTTGTATTCTTTGAATTAGGTTATCATGTTTAATATTTATTTTTGATAATTGTAGAGCGGTACATGTTGTTACCTTTTTTGAGACCTTGCGACCATAATTTGATTTGGTTCAACATGTACATATAGAACCCTTTTGTTAGTATTATGTTACATGTGTTGTGACATAGTATCCTTGTTAGAATATACCGTAGGGTATACCTGAGCTATAACCACCTGTGGGGTACCACATGCATGTCGTCTTGGCACGAGAGGCATGACACTTTCCGTGGCGGTGTGATTAGTCCACGGCGTCTCCGTTTTGGGTTCCGGAGGAAGTGGGTCATTTGGTGTTTCGTGTTGTGGGAGGCGTATGGGTTAACCCTAGTTTTCTGTTCTGCGGATTGGTGATGTTGTGCCAAACACACCTATCCGATTTGCATACATTTGGATTCACGTCCAATGTGTGATTTGCCTGTGTGGCATTATTTTGGATGCCTGTGTGGCATTATATATTTTGACTTGCCTGTGTGGCATTGTTTTGATGTGCCTGTGTGGCATTATATTGGTTGTCTATGTGGCATCATTTGATTTGCCTGTGTGGCATTATTTTGACATGCCTGTGTGGCAAGGTATATTTTGAGCTCATTCGGTATGAAAAACTCCAGCCATTTATTTCAGCCTATTATTTTATTAGGATTAGTTTTGTTGGTTTCTGTTCAGTTCAAGTCGTTGAGTTAGTTACTTCAGTTCGTTATTTCTTTATTCTTTTATTGGTTTCGTCAATTACGTTGATTCAGATATATTCCATTCAGATCTTTGGATATTATATTTTCATTCGTATTTGCACTTGAGACTTTGTTCAGTATTTTGTCTCAGTTGTTTTCGTATATCAGTTGTATATCTTTTGTATATCTGTATCCGTACTGGGCAATTGGCTCACGCTGTGTTTTTTCTTCCGGCAGGTTTGCAGGGGTGATTCAGGGCTAGTGATGAGAGTTTTGCCTTTGACCATTTAGGTTGACTCGAATTTTAAGTTTTGATTATTTTGACTCAGTTTGGAGAATTGTATTTGTTACTTTATTAATGGATCACCACTATTAATATTTTGAGGTTGTTAGTGCTCTGTTTATTTAATTTGAGGTTTGTTGTGCTTTGCACGTGACCTCCATTTCCTTTTCAAGAAGGGTGTGTTACAGTTAGCGTGTTTGGCGTCTCGGCACATTAATGCAATGCTCCTATGATTCAAGAGGGTATAGTGTGTGCCTACAATACTATTGCTAATGCAGGAGAGGTTATACAAACAAGGAGGCTTGAACGTAAAATTTCTCAACTAGTATAATCAATTAATCATATTAAACAAGACCATTTTGGTAGAACTTTTTTAATTGAGTTTCTTTGAATAATTTTTTTTTTTTTTTGCAGGCTGAAGGAATATTTTGTATAAATAAACCCAGAGAACAGCAAAGAGGAACAAGTCAGGGACCACCTGAACAGAGGCATTGTGCCGCAAGACATTGATGTCCACTTCCTCGGCAGGCCTAATTAAAGCCTGGTTCCGGAGCTCCCTTCTGGCGTTCTGGATGGACCCAATCTATCTAGATTCTACAACTTTATAAAGCCTTCATCTTACATAATATGAGAGTCTACTACTTTCCTCCTT